>CM075806.1:3717693-3958927 GCA_037975025.1 Excoecaria agallocha | reverse complement strand
TAAATTTTGAGGACGAAATTTATTTCTATTAGGGGAGAATTGTAATGACCTCAACGTCGGACTGATCGTGAATAGTACTTTCCGACAGTGAATAGTGTCTCCAGGCTGAAAATGACACCCGAAAGTGAAAAAATTTTTATTGGACTATTGGAAAGTACTAGTCACGAGTAGTTTGGGGTTGAAATTTGGAGTGAAATTGAGGTCAAATAGGCCTCCGAAAGTCAAAAGAACGAAAACCGAGAGAAATTAGGAATTAGGATTTTTAATTGAATTTTTGACCATTTTGGTTACTAAAAATAGCAAATGAAGTCTAAAAATTATCAAAAATTATATATATGCATAAAATAATATGTAGATTATTTTGGTGGCAAAAAGTAAATTTTTCGGTCACACTGGTATTTTTGGCATCAGACCGATATGATTTAATTGGATCGATAAAATTGAATCGGATCCAAAACGAACTCCGATTGGGCTGAAATTTTAGTTGTAGCCTATTTTTGATATGATATGAATAATGGAATTAAATTTGAAGAAAATTGAAGTTGGTAAGTGAGAGAAATTAATTAGGGCTTAAATTGGATAATTTTTGGGCCTAAACTAATAAATAGTGTAAGGCCCACTTAAAGCCCAGCCCATAGCCCAATTAGAAGACCTATATAAGGTGAATTACTCCAGAAATCTCCAGCAGCAACTCCTCTCCTCTCTTCTTCTTCCCTCTTGGTGGCCGAATTGTATCTCTCCCAAATTCCTCTCTTTTTCTTTCATTTCTTCACCAATTCTCACCAAATCAAAGCCTCATAAAGTGATTTCAGCCTCTCTAGATTGCCTTCATCAGCTCCAATCCTTGATTCAAAGAAGAACATCAAGAGAAATTTAGAGTTAAAGTTTAGGTGTCAAAATTAGGTATGTGAAATTATTGATTTTAATTTGGTTTTTAGGTGTCTACTACTAGTTTTGGGTGCCTAGAGTTCATTTTTGCTGTCAAATTTAGCATTTGAGGTCAAATTAATTGAGATAACATTGATGGAAATTTTGGTTTGTTAAGGAATTCAAGAAGAGGAGCAAAGTTCTCAAGCCAAAGGAAAGGGAAAGGAAGCCTAGGCAAGGTTAATCCATAGAAAAATGTGTGTGACTAATAAATCCTTTTATTTCCCAATTAAATTAATGAAATTCCTTTAGGTTTCTTAAGAAAATTTTTATGTATTGTGATATAATTGAAATTATTGTTATATTCATGCATTTAGGAGTCATATAAGCCTATTAAAAACTTTAAATAAAATAAAAACCAACGAGATGAGAGAGTTATAGGGTTGGCCGAATGGTATATCCTAAGAAACTAGTGTGAAATTTGATGATTTTAGTGATTTAAAGCTTCCTAATGTTAATACTAATGTAACTTAATGATTATGAATTTTTATAGAATTTATGGATATTAAATGAATATTTTCGGAATAAATATTAATTAGGTATTAGTTGAAAAATGTGACAATTGAATGAATTATGACATAATTTATTGATGTCAGGATGAATTACTGTGAAATATTTCGTAATATATGTAAATAAAATTGCCTGTACTGATAAAGTATTGATATTGTATTGACAAGTAATGAAAAGTAAGAAATTAAGAAAATATGTGCCCTTAGGAAGAGTCAGGCAGTAAAATCTAGTTCAGGATATAATTGGCTGGCCATAGAGATACATATACCGCGGTGCAGGTCATGACGACTTGCTTTACTATGGACGGATCACTGATCTCCATAGTATATTTATCATACGTACTGTCACATGTCATATGTTATATGAGGAATGATTCTGGAAGGTCATTTCTCATTCTGTTGTGGCCCTGTGGGGTCCACGTCCCGCATATCCGATCTGAGAGTTTTCTGCCGGGTCTGTACTAGGGGCATATTGATAAGGAAATGTTAAAAGTGTAAAAGAGAAGCTAAAATGAAAGTTTTATATGAAAAAGGACTAAAATGAAAAGAATTTAGAAGTTAGGGGTAAAACGATAATTTGCCTAAAAGGTGAAATTAATTGATAAAAGTAACAAAAGAAATAAGTAATAAGGGTAAAATGGTAATTTAGTCAATTAATTGTATAAAAGCCAACCGTATAAAGTTAAAGGACTAAAATATAATTTTACATGAAAAAGATTAAATTAAGGCTTAAACGATAAATTATAAGTTAACTAATAAGGTAAGATAATAAAATAAGGAATAAAAGGGCAAACTAGTAATTAATAGGGTAAAAAGGGCATTTTTGTAATAAATGAGAAGTTTAAGGACTAACTTGAAAAGATAAAGAAGTTTGTGAATGGAAAGGAAAATTAATCATTCATAAAATAAATATTGCTTTTAAAGAAGAAAAATCGATAATACATTGTTTAAACCAAAATTATTAATACAATTATATTCTAGGGAAATACTATGATTTTTAGTCACCGCTGGGCATGTTTAATGCTCAGCACGTAGAATTTACTGCGTGCAGGTACAGATAGTCTGGAGCGTGGGTACACAGAGGAAAAGTGAAGTTGAAGAGTTAAAAAGAATATTTTTTGTGGCATGTATATATATACCTATCATGTTTTGTATATGAAGATAATACTGTAGCTATTATCGTATTATGTATTATTTATGGTAGTGTGGGGATAAGGAATTGCAGGGAATGGATGAAATATAAGTGTTGCTTGATAATAACTGTGGATGTGTTATATGATTGATATAAACTGTTGTGCCTCTGAGAGGCTGTGTAAATGTCTGCTTTTCAGGGGGCTAGTTAAGAATATAGCCGTTATATTGCCAAAATTTTATTAAATGCATAGTCATTTCTGGACAGTTATAGGCTAATGATTAATGAAAGTTATATGCATGAAGGTTGTTAAGTTAATGTTAAGTTAAAGGAATTAAATGATGAAAAAAAAATTTCCACCAATCACTTGTCCGATAAGACTGTTACAGTAAGGGTGTTACAATGTTGCTGGTAAAAAGAGTTATAAAGTTTATGATTTGGAAGCTAAGAAAATTTTTGTTTCGAGAGATGTTAAATTTCATGAGGCTGTGTTTCCATTTCAAGATAATTGTATTGATAATCATGCTGATTCTACTCCTTTGCCACTACCTGTTTTTCCTCAATCTGATGATGATGTACCTTTATCTCCTGTTCCACCTTCTGCATCTCATGATGTTCCTGATATACCTTTTGCTTCTCATGATGTTACACATAACTTTGTCCCACCATTAGGGATGATCACGGGGAGGGGATTCCCCGGCTCCGGCGGGGACCCGCCCCGAACGGGGCGGGGAATCCCCGAATTTTCCCCCCGCGGGGGCAGGGACGGGGGGAAAAAAATCCCCGTTATAAAATCGGGGACGGGGACGGGGAATGGGGTATCCGCCCTGCGGGGATCCCCGCCCCGCAAATTTTTTTTATTTTTATTTTAAAATATAATATTTTATAAATAATTATAATTAAAATTAAAATATAACTTAATTTTATTACTTAATTTTAAATTTATGAATGGTTAAAATTTATATTATGTTTAATTTTAAATTTTTTGTTTATTAAATGTTATATTTTAATTTTAATTATTTATAAAATATTATATTTTAAAATTAAAAAAATAAAAAATTCGGGGATGGGGATCCCCGCGGGGGACGGGGATCCCCGCGGGGCGGGGACGGGGGGGGATTTTCTCCCCGTTCTAGATTCGGGGACGGGGAATCCCCGACCCCGCGCGGGGCAGGAAGTGGGGATGCAATCCCCGGCCCCGCCCCGTGAGCATCCCTACCCACCATCTCATATTGACCCTATTGTTCCCTCACCAGTTAATTCATGGCCTTCTCTGTAACATCCCCGAATCCGCCGCTTACCGATATTGTCCTCTTTGGGCGCCACACGTCTGCTTTTGAGATCGTGCCGACCCCCTCAAGGTTTTGTTTTTCTCAACGGAAAAGGCCTCGACAAGGGAGAGGTATCCACATCCATATAAGGCATGTTTCGTTCTCCTCTCCAACCGACCCACAATAAAAAAAAGAAGAAATAAATTAAAAAAAAAGAGAAGAATCGGGACAAATGGAAAGAAGAAAGAAAAGAAAGAAGTGGAAAAAAAAGAAAAAAATAAAGGGAGAGCAGGGAAGGGGAAAGGGAAGCGGGAAGGAGGGGAGGCAGCGCTGGTCGCCGCTGCTCACGACGCCGGCGAGGCTCGGACCATCGCGCCGCTGCCACGCCACCTCCGGTCATCCCTGCAAGCGTCCTCCTCCTCCCGTGGCTTCATCTCCTCCGTTCCTTCTTCCTCACCACCGTGGTCCTCCTTCTTCTTCTTCTTTCTCTTATTTTCCGGTGATCCCAACGGCGGTTGAGGGAGCTGATGGCACCGGTGGGATCCCGAGAGCCAGGCGCTTCTCCGACGTCCTTCACTCCTCCTCTCACGCCGGTGAAAGGTAGATCGGAGAAAAGGTTTGATCGACGGTTTTTGTTAGATCCCGATCAACTCCGGTGGCTGTTGGGCGCGTGATCACCCACCGTGAAATTCTCGAGCCTGGATCTTCAAGTGGACACTGTTGGTGCATTTTCCGGCGAAGTTCCGGCGATCGGTCCGGCGAGTCCAAGGATGACAAAATGCAAAAAAATTCGGAGATCGACGCTAACGGGTATGTGGATACAAACTACCCTTAATTTCATTTAATTTTGAAATTTTATGGTGAATTTTATATTAGGTAAGTATATGAATTTAGGAATTAATGAGAAATAATTTGAGTTAATAATAGAAATTAATGATATAGATGAGAATAGAAGAATAAATTAAGTAATTAGTTGAAAAGCTAATTGGTGCCTAATAATCCCCATGAAAATCCTAAATTGAGATATGGTGAATTATTAGAAATTATGTATAAATATAATATTTTATTGATAAATATATGTGTTATGATGGAATTTAGTTAAGGATAATATATGGGTATGAAATTATATATATAACATAATGATATTCATGAAGTTAATAAAAAGACATTAAAATACATTAAGTGATAATCGATATATATAGTAATATACATTGATGTTAGCAACATAAATGGCATAAAACAAAGTATGAAGAGATTTGTGAGTGTTAAACTGTATGTTAGTCAAATTGTATATAATGGTATATAAAGTGAGTAATTGATATTAAATAGTATTTTACGTATATAATATGTTATATTAATTTAGAAAAGTATAATTTTGAGTTAAATAAACTTCTTAACATAAGGTGCACTATGGATCCATGTATATATATATAGTAATGTAACATTGTGTAGCTATACATATAAGTGAACAAAAGGGTGAAATAAATTGATATAAATTAATAATGTTGTGAATTAATATAAGGAGAATAGTTCATAAATTGAGTTGAAAAGTAGTAGAGTATAGCACTACGGTGCCTACAATGGTAAATGATATTGTTAATGGAACAAAGAAGAAATAATGATGAAATGAAGTTATTAAAGATAAGGAAAATGACAGATACCATGGATATATATATAATGCTAATACATGTAGATGATACTATTTAACATAATTAATGATAATATTATGTTTGCCCTTAGTAAAATTAAATAGGAATTGGGGTAATCGGATAAGGTTGGCATGCCAATTAGGGAAAATTGTAATGCGGCGCCTTGATGTGTAACATCGGATTGGATGGCTCCGAGAGCTGAATCCGGTGTATGTAATTTAATTGAGTTGTGGGTTGGATGGCTCCGAGAGCTGAATCCACAACTGCATGTATATATATGTGTGTTCATGAAAATATATATAGTTAGTAGAAAAATTGTGTGTGTAATAAGAAAAATTGTTAAAGGGGATTGGATGGTTCCGAGAACTGAATCCCCCGATTATATCCCGTTTATCCAGCTCGTTGCAATTTCACCGGATTTTACTAGGGGCAAAATGGTAATCTTGTTTGACATCGAGATGAAAGAATAATTATGATAATTTGAATGTCATAAATAAAAATAAATAATAAATAATGTGAAAAATAAGATCAATATGATGAGTAAGAGTAAAACTGTAATTACGTGATAAAATAAAAGTAAATTGGTTAGTTGGACCAAAAAGAGCAATTCGAAACTTAAATTGGCTAAATAAGACAGAAAAGGGCAAGAATGTAATTAATCAAAAATTAGAGGGTTAATTTGTAAATCTACCATCTTTGAAAAATTCAAAGAATCAGAATGTAAGTTGTACATTGGAAATTCAATAAAAGTCAAATAAAGCCAAATGAGTTAAAATATACGTTAATTAGAGAAAATAGTAAATTGGAATATTAATATAGCAATTAGAGAAATTAAAAATAAAGACAAGTAAAGAAGGTCAAATAACTTAAACGAAAATGAAGAGAATTGATGACCTGATTATTAAACTGTAATTAAAATCAAGAGAGAGAATTTGAATGGATTTTTATAAATAACGAATGAAATTTTGAGTAGTTGTATCCACCAATAAGCGACAATGTTGCTTAGCGTGCGGTTGTTGACTGCGCGCAGGAAAAGAAGATTTCAGGATGTGAAGAAGGAATTTTCGCCCGGCATGTATATAAAGATAATGGAATTGCATAATTTGAGGTAGAACGATTTTATTTTTTAATGCCTGGTATTTTATAATTAGAGCTGTTATTGCTTTAGTAATTGAGTTCAGATTAATAGATATATGCATGTATCTGTCTAGTATCACTAATTATAAGGTACGAATTTATGGAAGAGTAGGGTGTTACATTGCCAATTGGCAAAGGGAGTACACAATGGAGACTATATTGACTCAACTGAAGAAAGAAATGGTGTCACCCCAAAATCGGAAGCTTGCTCAGCCTCCTGAAGGTTTGTGAATCTTCTATATTTGTTGCCACGCCCTTCCTATTTACTGCTGATTTTCTAAATGCATGATATTTAACTTAGAAACATATTAGACAAAAATATATAGATGAATAAATAGATAATTAGTTTAAGCTGGAGTATCTCACCAAGGTGGATCAGTTTAGCTTAATTCATGGGAGTTGTTATGAGATGGCCTCCCAACTAACGTGATAAGGGGGTATCCTTCTTGACTAGATAAGTTACCTGATTGAGCTTGCTAGTAGAGAACAGAGTTTTGCTAACAGATGGTTGAAGTAGCTTTCATTTGAAACACATAGGTTTACTGGTTGTTCAACTTTATGAAATGATGAATGAATGTCAGAATCAAGAAACAGTTTAGTGGGGTGTATTATAACAACTGCCTTGGTCTTTGGATAGTTCTCTGTTATGGGTTTCCATTAACATGTTATTTGTATTGCTTGCATCGTTTCCTGATTTAGACATGTCTAGTTATATAATTGTCTAGAATTGCAAATGCCGGAAATGAAGAGGCAAGGATGGATCAAAAGGGGCTAGTGCTAAAGTGCTATATTCTTTGAGTCACAAAAAATTCGATAAAAAAGGTATTGTATATAGATATAATGCTTATCTGCCTACTAGCTTATTAGATGCATCCATATATAATCATGTGCATGAGAGATAGAGACCTTTGTTCCATGGGATGGTGACTAAATAAATTAGAACCCTTTATGTATTATTAACCGATTTTATGATATTATATCATGTGCGAATGATTGCCTATAAATGAGCACCCTTTTTTCTTCTATCTTTTGTTAAATCCATTTGCATTTGATCATGAGCTGTCAATAAGAGGTTAATACCTGTAAATAATATTTCTAATTGACAGATTGTGCAATTTGATTTGGATGCATGGAAGTATATTCATAGTTAAGCTATGCAACAAAGGGATGGATTGATCCTTTTGATATTGTGGAGGTACAGGAGTTACCTATACATACAGAGGTATATCCTGTTATGCTTTTTTTTTAAAAAAATAGTTCAATGTGTCTTAATTTCTATGGTTTTGTGGTTGTAGTGATTGTGGTGCTTTTATTTTATCATTTGCTGAGTATTTCATAGGCAAAAAGGAGATTTCAGCTCAAGATTTTGATATGAAAGTCCATCAGGCTAGATTGGCAATATCTTTATATTTTCATAGGTTAACAAAGAGGCTTTAAGGGATTGATAGTGAATGTTAGGGGTGAGCAAAACCCGAACGAAATTAAAAAATCGAACCGAATTGACCGATTTTTAATTTGGTTCGATTTTCGATTTTTAATTTTAAGAAACTTCAGTTTTTCGATTTGGTTCGATTTTTGAAGGAGAAAACCGTATAGAAATCGAACCGAATCGAAATTTATATAATTATATACTTTTTTTGATTTTTTTATTGAATAATTATTTTATACATGTAAATTATTTTATTTTTAGTTGTAAATTATATGAGTACATTTATCAATTATTAATATCTATTTTAGGTGATAATTTAGAATTTTGATGATTAAATTGAAAATCGATTAAATAAAAAAAATTATTTAACGGTTTTGTTGTATTATTTATTATATATTTTGGGATTATTTCTTTTATTTGTACAATTTAGATATTTTTACTTTAGTATATTATGATTTATAATTTTTAGACACAATATTTTTTATTTTTTTAAATAATTTTAAATTTTGATTTTTGGTTAACCAAACCAAACTAACCAAAAATTTTGGTTCGATTTAAATTGATTATTCTAAAACTTCGATTCGGTTCAATTGATAAAAATAATGAAAATTTGATTTTCAATTATTTCGGTTCGGTTCGGTTCAATCGTTGCTCTCCCCTAGTGAATTTGCAACACCTCCAAAAAGAACTAAATTGAAAAATATTTTCAAAAGTTATAAAGGAAAAGTTGTTGTACTTTGACAATGTTTTTAGATGAAACAACAATTGTAAATATTTTATTAATTGTTAAAAAGCTTATAGTCATTGCTATGAGCGGACTGCAAAGAATTATTGGTAATATGCATTAACAAAATATTTGCTTTTTATATGTTCTCGCTATAGCAGTAACCTTTTTTTTATGTACAAACACAAATAAACACAAATAATGGACCTTGAACCATTTTCTATCCTCACCATCATTACCACCAAATACTCATATGATTTATATCTTTCCATGTACTCATATTTATAGGGCGCTAATAATGGATTTATTGTATGAAATTGTATGTAAATTAATTTCAAATATGAAATTGATTTGTAATTTGTAAGGTAAAATTTTATCTTTCAATTGCAATTATGGTTTTTGTCCAATTCAAACATGAGTATTGGAGTATAAATTAGTGATTTAAAGTATTTTTAGTTTAAATATTGTCAAATTTATAATATATTTTATATGTTTTGAAATTGGTATACCATCTATATATCACCTGATATATCAAAATTTAGAAGATAATTGCAATTCTGGATTTTGGTATACCAATTTCAAAACATATAAAATATATTATGGATTTTATGCATATTAAAGTGAATATTAATAGAGTTTTTTTAACTATTATTTAAAAAAAGAGAGAGGATAGAAATTTAAGGTAAATAAACAAAAAAGAGAGAACTTTTATTTTTTAAGAATGGTATATATTTCAATTGAGTATTTTCACCTTTTATGTAAAATAACAATGATTTGCATGAACAAATCCAATATGTTTAAAAGAATTGAATTCCTATTCTATTTTTTTTGGTATACCAATTATGAACAAAAAAAACAAATATTGTTTATTTTGCAGCATTTCTGCAGGTCTTCTGATTATGTCCAAATTTCATAATATAAACATATTTTTGTTTTTGGTATATCAAACAATATAAGAGGTATACCAATCGGTATACCAAAAAACAGAGTGCAAACATGTTTTATTTTTTTTATACTAGATGGTATACCCGATATACCAGTCGGTTTACTAAATTTTATAGTACAAATATATTATATTTTTTAGTATACGAAATGGTATATCGGGTATACCAGCTGGTATATTGAGTATACTAGCCAATATACCAAAAAATATAGATTTTTGAAATGAAATGTATAAGCCATAAATTTAATTAAATTTATTGTTTCTAATATTTCTCAATCAATGTAAGACATAAAGGATACGCTATGATATCGGAGTCTCTCTTCTTTAATCCCAAGTAAAATTTCATGCTATTGTAATCATCCACTTCTAATGGAAAATCTTTGACAAAATACTTTATATTGAAATTAGTTATTTCTGTATTAATTTTCAATTGATAAGTTTTCAATTGATAAGATATTATACCAACAAATTTTTTATAGCTACATGAATTTGGTATTAATACTCTTTTAACTTCAAATCCTTCAAATTTGTCATCACCGGTCCATTCTCCTTTATATTTAATCAAAATTAGAATGTTATCTATCTCTGTATTAAAAAATTATCAAAATACAATATCAATAAAATAATATTTAGAAATTAACTGTTCTGTAGAACATTTTATCATATCAAAAAGTTTATATTGATATTTTATCAAACACTTTGTATGCAACAATTAAGATACCAAATTTTAACAGATTATAAGCTATTTTATAAATTCTCAGATATTATATAAGTAATTTATAATAACTAAGTGCTGAATGTCAGTAAACTAGATCAAAAATTTACATAACCATATCCAGTCAATAACAGGTATTCAAAAAACAAAATTATCAAAAGGAAAAAAAATCAATAGTAGAATATGTATTCAATAAAACAAAGTAAATAAAATTAAACAAATTAATCGCAAGTATTAAAATAACAGAATTAAACAAACTCACATGGCAGAGGTAAACTAATCATGGAGAAGAAGAGAAAAAAATATAGGGAGACGAAATCGTAGCTTTAATATCTTTAATATCTCCAACAACAAAAATGCAGGGAGACGAGATCATCAAATGAAGAAGGAAGAAGAAGAGAAATAAGAAGATGGAAAAAATAATGAAGAAAAAGGAAAGAGAGACGGAGAGTTTGTGTTAAATTAAAAAAGGAATATTTTTAAAGTGAAAGTTAAAAAAAATGTATTTTTAAAAGGAGAAAAAAAGAAGCCGTATTTTTGAAAGAGACTTTATTTTTTTTGGTTATTTTTGTGAAACTCCCAAAATTTTTGCGAGAAAACCGTTTTCTGAAAATTTCCATGGGCTCACGGGCTTTCTTAATTGGGCTAATAAGCCTGATCTTCACTTCCCCGTCCTTTTGCGCCCTTTTCTTTTCTTTCTGTATTCTTCACTGTGAAGTCGAAAAGGAGGAAAATCTGAAAGAACAATAACAATGGCAGCAACTATGGTCGATATGTCTTTGCTACTCATCCTTCTAGCGGTGGCCGTGTTGCCGTTGCTGGTGGAATCGGGAAACACGAACCATGTGTATACGCCATGTGGAGACACACATGTTCAGCGCTCTGATGGTTTCACTTTCGCCATAGCGTTTGCTTCTAATAATTATTTCTTCTACAACAACAATAGCAGTCTTCGGTTGTCCCCCTGCGACGGCAGACTCTCTCTTTCTAGGCAGAACGCTCAGATCTCCGTTTTTAGACCTAAAGTCGACGAGATCTCTCTTCTTACTATCAATACCTCCAACTTCTCGCCGGTGAGTCAATTATTTGCACGATTCTTCGATATTAATTTCTTTTTTTTTTTCCTTTTTGTTTGCTATTTTTAAATGTTTTAGAAACCAATTTGACTTGGATTCGACTTCGAAGTCAATTTGGTTTGATCAGGGGTCTAACTTTGTGCCGAGTTGGCTGAGCTCGTGAATTCATTGTTTTAGTAAGTAATTCATGGTTTTTGATATAAGGTTAGGCAAATCCCCTAATTGTTTTCTGATGAATAACATCTCTCAATCTTGGTTTGGTTATAACCTTGCGCAAGATGAGAAACGTAATTTTATAAAGCAAATTGAATATTGAGTAGCTTTCAAGTTTCATTAGGTGAATCAAGATTGCATATTAACCTTTACCTGGTGCTATGTGCCATTTTGATTATGTTTTATCAGATTCTATATTGGTTTAGTGTTCTAAGCTTTTAGTCATGCTTCTGCTTTGAAGAAGAACGCCAATTTTAAATCTCTCGGTCATGACTTGCTTATGCGTTGTCCAAATTTCTTGATGGCATCGCTGCCTTTTTGCCCTCAGAATCTCATGATTTAATACTTATTTTGGAGAACCTAGAGAAGTTTAATGCATTGGTATAGTATGATATTTAGGGGGTCTTTCTGATGCGGAAAACATTTTTCAGGAAAATTTCTTATTTTTTTATTATTTGATTAACATACAGAAATTTACTTGGAAATCATTCTAATGATTGAAGTACATTAAAAGAGATCAATTTCTTTTGGCGAAAAACAATTAACATGTTTATACTTATTAAGACTTAAAAGATAAAGAGTTTTCGGACCAAAGATTTTGAAGTTTTCAATGATATCCCAGCGCCGTCATAGGTTAGTTTGCATAGGTTACTGGTTGTTGTTGGGTTAATGGGCAGTAGTCTAATATTAATTTATTTATACTCATATATAGTTTTCCTCAGTTTGGCCTTTTCTAGTAATTATGTAAATACAGGGGAAGTTATCTCTTCTTCTTGAAAAAGGCTTGATGTTTCCTTTGACCAAGAAAACATATTCAGTTGAGTAATTTCCAGTGTGCATCAAATGCCAGAAAACAAGGAGAATATTTTCCCCAAAACAGATGAAAACTAATCTGGCAGTTAGTTTAGAGCTTCATTCTACATTAGTGAGAGTTCATCCTAATGGAATAAATAAGATATCTGCATCCTTCTGGTTTCAGTATCAATTTTCCTACAGATCTGATATGTTTCCTTGTTCACATTTAGGTGATATTACTGAAAATTTGATGCTCTTTTAGGGATATTAGTGCTACAACTGGCTGTGCTTTTTCTCATTCCCTCTTCTATCTATCTGAAGAATATTTCCCTCGAGTATATGGCAGAAGTCTGTTCTTTTGCTTTAGAAGAGAGGCTTTGGGATCATTTCTGAAGTTTATACCAACAGTAACCGCAAAAATACAAAAGACCATGGAAATTCAGAGGCAAAGAAAAAAAAACCAGAAATTATTCTGAATTATGATTTTCTTTGTTGGAATTATATGTAGTTGACTGTATCTTGTTAACCCAAAATGAATGGGATCAGAAATCAGGAATAGAGCATTTTTTGGCATTATTTTCATTCATTCTTGATTGTTGTTTGTTAGAAATTGGGAATGTGAATCCCGCTGCAGTTTCAATCTAGTTGGATAAATACTAATACCAAAATCATGCATGTCCTCCATCTCACTTAGTGTGATAAACCGGGCTGACTCAAGGCTTGTGCCTGTTGTTGAATATCATTGTGGAGATGTAACTGTTTCATCTATATGCAATTGATTTCATATTTTGTATGCCTTTGGGGATCTTCAGGACAACTATGGTGGATATATGGTTGCATTTGCCGGTAGAAAATATGCTGCAAGGTCTACTCTTGCTTTTGTTGCAAATGGTACATTCACTGTGACCAGCTTTACTCTGGTAAGAGAAGATCCAGACTACAATATGATTTGATATTACAATGACAAGTAGAGCAGATATTCACGATTATTCTAAAAAAATTTCTAAAATGTAGGTGCTTGAATTTAAAAAGGGCAGACTGCAAAACTTGTATTGGAAAAGAGATGGGTGCTCAGCATGTCCAGGGAACTCTAACTTCATCTGCCTTAACAATCAGGACTGTGCAATCAGAACATCGGCCTGCAAAAACCATGGAGGTACTGTAGATTGCAGTCTCGGCATTCAACTGGCATTCTCTGGAACAGACAAGCACCTTGCAGTTCTCAACTCTTGGTATGAGGTCGAAAACCTTAGGCAATACTCACTTTATGGCCTTTATTCAAATCTCAGAGATTCTCTCACTAACAAAATCTTCTAATTATGCTTCTGGGTTGTTAAAATTTTTGTTCTTGATATGTTGTTTTTTTTTTTTACCTTCTTGATTTTGAAAATGAGCACTCGCTGAAAGATGCTGATGCGTCACTTCTGTGTTTGTATCTGTTTGTAGTTGTGTGTAAATTCTTTATATGATCGATTATTTGTGATTCTGCATGAAAAGAGATTGGAAAGGTTGAAATGCTTCATGATCTCAACTTTATGAAACTTTTAAATCAAAAATCAATGGCCTTTCGTTGTTATTCTTTTCTCAATTGGCTTCGAGTTGAAACTGCTAACCGGTGTGATCTTTTATTTATTTATTTTTTCGTTGAGACGTAATCTTTTTCTCTTTTTTTTTTAATTTTTTTTTAATTTTTTTTTGTGGCCATGGTGAAATCTTTTTCAAGTTGAAGTTTTAGCGAGTTGCTAATTTCATATCGGGCGGACGTAGATGTATGTATTTATAAATTGTAGTTGGGCTAAAAACTGGTAGTTCTTGCAAAGTCTGACAATGACTTGGAAACTTCTGGGTTTAGATTGGGCCTGGGCCGCAAGATGGGCTAGAACTATTCAATCGACAGCCTTCTAGATACCAGCTTGAATAATATGAAAATAACAAAGGACTATACCTATATTGGCTGAAAATCGTTCTCTGATGATTAAATTAGAATTAAGGAGAGAAGAACAAGCCCAGGAATATAATGAGAAACATAAAGGAAGCAAAGTGGAGATTGATTATCTGAATGTCTCGAGACGAGGCGGTTAGCTATATGTATAGAGGGGTGTGATTAAGTTTGATTTTTTTAGGTGACATACTGTGTGATTCGGCTTGATTTTAGGTGAAATACCTGAAATGTCTCTGCCGTTTTGGTTGGCAGAGCGAACGCGACATGGATAGATAGCCGATCTGAAAATTTTAAATTAGCTTTAACGGATATTTTTGTAAAAGATTGGATTATTTTTATGAATTGGCCCGATAATTGAATCGGTGGATATCATTCTACAATTGGACTTGAAACTAATTTTTTTTTTTTTTCAAGTAAAAGGAATTTCATTATTGAGTTATGAGTATCAGAAATAAAAGCAGAATACAAAAAATGACGTTACCTATTTATAACGTTTTTTTTCAATTTTTATTGAGTGCAATTCCGTGGGGACCACCACAGGTAAATTGTGCTTAATTGGTAGGGACAGTAATTTCTAATCGATTTATTTGGAATGGCTTGCGTCCGTCCTAATAGTAATGCCACGGAGTCTGCTGGCAGTGACTTATCATAATGACCAACTTCAGCTTCTTTAGAAACCTTTTAATTTTTATTTATGACCCATTAAACATTTTATTATTTTGGAAATATCACTCAAAAATAATTATTGATGAAGTACCTTGATCATAATATTTGATGGATTATCCAATATGAAGTCCTGACACATATATAATTAGTGGCTTTTGCTCGATAGCGGGCCACCGAATTTGCAAGTCTTTTAACAAAACAAACTTAATATTTGCTTGAAGAATCACTAGGAGAAAAACAATCACCAGCAATCAGTACTAATTTGGAATCATTCGCAGAAGTTGAATTCAAAGAGTTGATAATCAAATAGGAATCCGACTCTACCGAGACCCTGACCCTGACCCTTGAATAGTTTTGGGATTTTAACCAATTCAAAGCTTCTTTAATTGCAAGACACTCGGCCCCAGCTGCATCAAAAGAGCCATGAAAGAAGCCACTACCAGCTGCTAAGAAAGTCTCAAATCTCATAAGAATGAAGCCACAACTCACTCTTTTCTGCAAATAAACAGCTGCCTCAACATTCGTCTTAAGCCAATCCGGAGGAGGTTTAGACCAATGAACAACAGAAGAAGGGCGAGAAAGATCAGAGCCCACTGACTGAGAAGGAAACTTAGTTAAGCGATATTGGTTTGAACATGAAAGAGCTACTGTGAGACCGTCCTGCGGTTTGCCAAACTTACCATTCCAAAAAACATTATTCCTGCCAGGGACTCCAACAAATCATAACTACAACTGAGCAAGCCTCCATCGAGAGGTAGTTAAAAAGGAAAGCTAGCCAATCTCACAAAAGAGCTCTTTAACATTTTTTCCAAGTAAGAATACAAGCTCATAAGAAACCAGAAAATGCTCATGGCATAATTAGGAATAGACTGTGCAACTGTCTTTAAGAGAACCTCCTTGCCGGCACTCGAAAGGAGAGTTTTGTTCCAACCCTGTTGAAGTTAATTTGTCTTTAATAAAACCAAAATCCTTTGTTTTATTCTTTCCAACAAAGAGAGGAAAGCGTAAATAGATATCAGAATTTGAACCATTTTGTACCCCAAGAATCTAAGTCACCACATCTCTTTCATCTGTGTTTGTATTGGAGCTAAAAATAATGGAGGATTCATGAAGATTGATGCACTGACCAGATGCATCCCCCCATATAACTTAAGCACATCACTAAAAGAATGAGCCTCATTACCAGTTGCTTTCGAGAAAAAATAGCCGTCATTTGCAAATAATAAAGTGAGATAGTCGGAGCTCCTGATGCCACCGAAAAGCTATGAATTGAACCTTGAGACTCTCTTTTGAAGGATAGCTGGCGGACCCCGTGCACAAATGATGAACAGATAGGGGCGGGGATGAGACTTAAAGATCTATGAGTAACAAAATATCTCATAGTAGAAAAGCACATCATCATCATCATAAGATTAATCCAATCATATCCATTTTAAGATCTGCGTAACCCACTTTACCTTGCCTCTCTTCCTTTTTAAAGTGTGCATAAGTTCATAAGCAACTAGAATATTATCCAAAATCAATCTTTCAGGGACGAAAGCACTTTGGGAAGCAGAAATTACATCAGGCAACACCCTTTTCAGCCTGTTCGCCAGCATTTTAGCAACTCTCTTGTATGGAACCTTGCACAAAGAGATAGGGCGAAGATCAGAAATAGTCTCAACTTGAACCTTCTTCGGAATAAGAACAATCAGTAGAGAAACTTCATTAATAAATTTTAAACAAGCAGTTGCAATATCAGATCCCGCACTGTCCCAACATTATTGATAAAAAGCCGGCCAGATTAAATCAATCAATACCGGGGGATTTTTGCGGATGCATACTAAATAAAGCACATTTAACCTCTTCCTTAGTGAACGGAGACATAAGTTGCTGATTCTGATCACGGGTAATTGAGGTTTGAATGCAATCTATGATTGCTCTATCATCAGACCTTTCAGAAGTGAATAAATGCTGAAAAAGTTCAGCAATATGAGAGCCCAAACCAGAATTCCAATCAAGCCAGTGACCATGACCATCACGAAGCTTGAGGATCGTGTTCTTTAGAAATTAAAGAGAATCTATCAGTCATGATAAAAAAATTCATGTTCAAGAACTCAAGACAATATTAAAAAAGAGATCCAACTAAATGATAATTTTAAGTTGAAGTATTAAAACAATAGTAGTATACAAGAGATTCTATAACAATGTTCAATTTTTAGGGTTTAGACATAAATTATACACAAATCTTTCAGCTTATAATGGTGTGCATACACAACTTGTAATGAATGAGTTAAATGTCTGTCATATACGATAAAATAAAGAGTAAAGAAGCTCCAGCAAGATTAACTAGAAATTATAACATTTAATTGAAGATAAACCTTAAAATAAATTGTTGAAAAAAAAAAATATCAGGCTTTCTATGCTATATATATATAATATATCTGTTCTTTCTCAAGGTAGTCACCATGATTATCAATTTTTCACATTAAGACCAATAAGATTCAAATTCTCATATATACTTAAGGGGTACTCCAAAGATTATGTTTAAATATAACATATTGAATGCATTATGTAATACTTACTACTATCAATTTCATTTCTAGTGGCATAAACATATAAATTATCGTATAATAAATTAATGAAAAGTCCTGCATATATTTCATTTATAATTGGAAAGAAAGAATTATA
Organism: Excoecaria agallocha; assembly: GCA_037975025.1. Classification (NCBI taxonomy): domain Eukaryota; kingdom Viridiplantae; phylum Streptophyta; class Magnoliopsida; order Malpighiales; family Euphorbiaceae; genus Excoecaria; species Excoecaria agallocha. The sequence goes on along the minus strand of CM075806.1, from coordinate 3,941,129 downwards.
TATAGTTAATATTTTTTATATAGAACGGCCAATTGAAATAACTAAACATGATAATATTAAAATTATTGTCTTGTATCATTTATTAGAGCTATTATCAATAAATAATAAGACAAGATACGACATAATTGAAAACGAATAAAACTAAAAAACCGATTATGAGTCAATGCAGATTTTATACGTACACATATAGATATAGATAATCCCAATTTGGAACTTCCACATTTCTTAACTTATTTTCCAAGAACTGCATGAGTTGAATCTCAGGTCAAGGCATCCATGAACTGCACGAGTTGAATCTGTTTTCCTTTTAAACTCACTCACTCTAACCTAAGGCAAGTGATTAGATCATGTCCACATTTTAATTCATGATCCAAATTGATAATAAAATATTATATGAAAGGTTTATGTAAGGACATTTTAGCGGTATGTATTGACATATCTCATATTTAAGCTCTCTTTCTCGCATCTTTTTTTTTTTCTTTTTCTAACCCTGATGTGCATAAACTTATAAATTTTTAGCTAATTCAATTCAAATTGAATTAGTTTACTAAAAAAAAGAACTCTTCTAATATAGATTTTTTTTTCTTTTACAATATTCATATTTGGACATAAATCAAACTACTTGAACGAATTAATATTTATAAAATAAATATTTTTTACGTGTAATTGAAAAAAAATCAGGATTGAGTCAAAGGGGCAAAATTAAATGTGAATAATCGAAATATAAATGAATTGGATTTGGGTAAAAAATTTGCATAACAGAAAAGGATTAAAAAAATATTTCTTTCTAGGCAAAAATGGGAAAGGACAAAGGAACAATTTATATAGCCAAATTGGATTTTATGATTTTTTAGCATTTAGGTTAACAAATCTAATTGTAAATTAAGATCTTAAAATAGTGGGTTTTTTTTTAGTAAGTATATGATACTTCTTTGCTAGTATATAATAAAATATTATATGAAAGGTTTATGTAAGGACATTTTAGCGGTATGTATTGACATATCTCATATTTAAGCTCTCTTTCTCGCATCTTTTTTTTTTTTCTTTTTCTAACCCTGATGTGCATAAACTTATAAATTTTTAGCTAATTCAATTCAAATTGAATTAGTTTACTAAAAAAAAGAACTCTTCTAATATAGATTTTTTTTCTTTTACAATATTCATATTTGGACATAAATCAAACTACTTGAACGAATTAATATTTATAAAATAAATATTTTTTACGTGTAATTGAAAAAAATCAGGATTGAGTCAAAGGGGCAAAATTAAATGTGAATAATCGAAATATAAATGAATTGGATTTGGGTAAAAAATTTGCATAACAGAAAAGGATTAAAAAAATATTTCTTTCTAGGCAAAAATGGGAAAGGACAAAGGAACAATTTATATAGCCAAATTGGATTTTATGATTTTTTAGCATTTAGGTTAACAAATCTAATTGTAAATTAAGATCTTAAAATAGTGGGTTTTTTTAGTAAGTATATGATACTTCTTTGCTGGTTATGGTAATATGTTACATTTTTTTTATTTGATTATTTTCGTTTCACATTTACTGGACCAATATATTATTTGCCATTGGTAATTATGAATTTGTTCTATATTGGTGCTACTTTCACTATAGATACCTCAAAATAAGAGTTTGAGTGTACTTTTTGAAGGATGAGAAGTGGGACTATATATGTGTGGGATTGGTAAACTACAGACTCAAAATGTGCCTAAAATAAAGCTACAATTTTAATTTGTTCGTTATCATACAATTTCTGATTAATTGATATATATTTTAAAAATTAAAAGAACAAATTCCACGTGGAACTATCATAATTGGAAATTAGGGGAAATGAGAAAATGTAATACACTTTTAATATTACATGCAACACAAGTTTTACAAATATTTATATTCAAACCATGAATCGAAGCCGAAAAATATGAAAATAATTGCATTATCCAAAATCATTTATTGGAGCTATAATGAACAATTAAAGAGAAAACATATGGCATTCAAATTGGTAAAATTAATTAAAAATAAAAATAATTGGTCTGAGATAGAAAATCTATCTGTCATTATCATAAAATTATGTTCAAGAACTCAGGACAATTCACAAAACATCCAATTAATTAGTTGAAGCATTAAAAAGAGATCCTATAATGTTCAATGTTGGGTTTAAACATAATTTATACACAAAATCGTTTCAGGTTATAATGGTCTATACACTTGTAGTGATTGAGTTAAATGCCTGTCATATACCATAAAATAAAAAGTAAATAAAGAAGATACAGCAAAATTAACAAGAAAAATATAACATTTAATTGAAGATAAACCTATATATAAAATAATACATGAGCATTCATTTTGAATGAAAGCATTTTATTTTCAACATGCGCACATGCATCACATAACAAAAAAAAAAGAAAAAAAGATAAATAACATGAAAAAATTAATACATTCGTGAAAAATCAGGCATTCTATTTCTATGTTATATATATCTGCTCTTTTTCAACGTACTCACCATAATTTAGTTATTTTTCAAATTAAGATTAAATTTTCATGTAGGTATATTAGACCAAATAAAATTAAAATTTTCATATATGCTTGAGAGGTATACAGTCTAAAGATTATGTTTAAATATAAGATATTTGTTGCCTAATGTAATACTTACTGCAATCAATTTCATTTCTGATAGCTTAAACATATAAATATTAATGTACAATAAATATTTCATAATTAGAAAGAAGGATAAGAAAGACAAAATATATTTTATATATTTAACATTTTTCTACTAATAAAACAGCCAATTGAAATGACTATACATGACAATATTCAAACTATTGTACGATATCATTTAATAGAACTATTATCAATAAATAATAAGACAAAATACGACAAGAAAAATCCAATTATGAACCAGTAATTTTAAACCAAAGTAATTATGAGTTAATGCATAATTTATACACAATCTATATATTATATAGAAATAGATAAGCTCAATTTTAGAACTTCCACATTTCTTAACTTATTTTCCAAGAACTGCATAAGGTGAATCTCTTTGGTCAGGACATCCAGCAATAGATGAACAGAAAAAACATAACATTTCATTAAAGAAAAATATTATAAATCATACAAAGAAAACATGATTTCATGGGAGAAAACATCAAAACGAAAGACATTCATCACATGCAAAGTAAACTCCAATAACATCAAGAAAGTATGCTTAAAGGAACATTGAAATTTTCTGTGGATTCACTACATAATTTTTTTGTGAACCAAGCTAATAATGAATTATCACATGATTAGTAATCACTTATTCACTATCATTTCATCTTTTTTTTTATTTAATATAATATTCCGTTATTAGCTTGGTTTGTAAATTTGTTTATGGACATAAGATATAACTTATGGAGGTAAATTAGGAGGCCACGACAGCCCCATCTCACTTCCACCAGCGAAAAACCTTTGCATCTCTTCTTCTCTTCCGGCGGAGCTACCAGACGCAGTGGTCGAAGGAGGTGGAGGAAGAGGAGGCAGCGGTGCAAAGCCCATAGGGTTTCCACTTGAACTACCGGGAAAATCTCCATGAGTTGGAAACCCTAAGCAAAAATTAGGATTTGGATTTCCATGACTAGGAATTCCAAGATCAAAAGGATTTCCTCCGCTACAAGGAGGCCCTAGACCAAGAATTCCCACGTCTCCACCGCCGTGAAAACCACCGAGATTATACCCATGTGGCAGCGGCAGCGGAGGAGGAGGAGGAGCAGGAGCCATCATGATGTGATCATTTCTTGCACCACTAGCACCACCACTTCCACTCCCACCAGCAACATTATCACTATTGTTCATCATGTCAATGAACCATTGGTCCCAAGACATAGGTTCATTAGGAATGCTCCTAAATTGTGATCCACCTCCTTCTTGAGGAGGAGGTGGCTGTGGTAGGGGCGGAGCTGGCAGTGGTGGTGGTGGTTCAAGAAAAGAACCAGGCGGATTAAAGGGCGGAGCTTGTCGAAAATAATCAACCCTTTTCCTAAGATCTCTCATTCTTTCTTCAAGTAACCAAACCAAGCTCTGCATTTCAATAAATTGGAAACCATCAATGCCATTTCCATTGTGGTGAAGCTTATCCATGAGATAAGACATCTCAAGCTCTCTATTCTTTTTGGCATTTTTTCTTGAATGCTCCTGTAATTTTACCATTCTCTCCTTCAAATAACTCTCTTGATTCATCATCTTCTTGGTTCTCTCGATTTCTGGAAGGCTCTGGAACCTCGCCAGCATCTGCTCAACCACCGGCCGCGAAGGCCATATCATTGGCTCGCTCTCATCGGGGCTATAAATGATAGCAAAAGCATTAACACCGCACAAGATGGTTAGTTCGCTAACTTTCTTGAGTAACCCAATTCTCCTCTTTTTAAGACTAGCTTTTCTTGCAGCATCATTCACTATCCACACAAGCTTCACCTTCTTCCTCGTCATTTTTGCTTAAACTCACTCGCTCACTGTGCTCTAAACCTACAGCAAGATGGTGTTTATATACTAACTAGATCAGGTCCACATTTTAATTCGTTATACAAATCTATAATAAAATATGAATAATCTACTGCTGAATTGGATTTGGGTAACGGAAAAGGATTAAAAAACCATTTGTTTCTGGGCAAAAATGGGAAAGGACAAAGGAACAATTCAGAGCTAAATTGGATTTCATGGGTTTTTAGCATTTAGGTTAGCAGATCTGTTTGTCAATATCTTAAGATAATGGTTTTTTTAGTAAGTAAATGATACTTCTTTGCTGGCTATGGCAATATGTTCCAGCTTTCTTTTTTATTTGATTATTTTAGGTTTTTTCACAAATTGCAGTGGACAAACATATATATATTAATATTATTTGCCATTGGCAATTGTCCATTTTATGGATTTGTTCTATATTGGATGCTTTTACAAAATAAGAACCAACGTGATTTTTTTTTTGTGAATATTAATGTTGAAAGAGTTTTATTTTATAATAAATTAATTTAATTAAATAATATTAATAATTATAAAAATAAATAAATAAATAAAACAAGAGTTTGAATTTATTTTCACTTACGCATTCAAATATAGTCTGCAGAAATCATAAATAAAAATTACAAAAGCTATAAAAATGTAAAATGTCTATTTATGCATCTAAAAAGAAATAAATGGTCTCTCCCTCCACTTCTTTACAGATCCACATTTACAATTTTTTCTGTCTAAATTTGTCAACCTACGCGTAGATAAAAATCCACTCGTTAAGCAATATGTTTAATTGAATTTATATAGGAAGTCTTTCTATCGTTGATATTATTGTTTTTAATCTTTTATTTACAGTATAATATTATTGATACAAATTTTTATCAAGAAAAATATAGTTAGTGGATTCTTTGAAGGATAAAGAAGTGGGGCTAATACATGTGTGGGATCGGTGAATTCTGATACTAATTTGAAAATGTTGCTTATTTTTATCATTTTTATATGGATTAAATTACTTATTGAGCCAATAGCGGTTATCAATTGGCTTCCAGCAACTAAACCAAATATTCTTTTAGTTATTTTCCCTCCTGCTTTTTTTTTTTTAATTTTTATCATGCAGTAGTTTAGATTAACTATATAATAGTCTTCAACTGAAAATTCTCCTAATACTAACATCTTCGTAATTGTATTCCAAAAAAAAAATTCATATATAATTGTAAGAAAAGAACTAGAAAGTCTAAAGGAGATATTACTAAATCTAATCTCACATTATAAACGAATGCACTCTTATTAGTAATTAATCTAAATTAGTTCAATCTTTTGTATTTATTCTGAATCTAACATAAATTAATAAGATTTAGACTATTATATCATGACTGAAAAAATTGATCTATCTAATTTTTTTTTATACACCAATCAATTATCAAGTTAGTATATCCGATAACCTTATATTATTTTGTTACAAAAATAGTTGCCCATCTTTTTTTACCTCTTTTTTTTTTCTTCTTCAGTAATGATATTTCAGGTATATATATATATATTATTTAAATTGTCCCGTTATATTTACGATTTGAATTTTCCCAATGAAGTTATAATGTTTTTAAACAGAAAATATGTAGGATGGCTATGTGTCAGGGCATTAATCGGTATCATGCATTTTGAAATAATATATGGTAAATACACCCAAACAAAAGCTTTACACATAGTTTACCTTAATAGAGATTCAAGAGACGTAGAGGTCTTTGCCACTCAAATATCAGGAGCAATATAAATTCCTAATTTTTTTTTTCTCTGTATGAATCTCGAAAGTAATTAATTTCCACTTCAAATTCGTGTCAGACACATTCCACTGGATAGCTCAATTGTTTTTTTTTTCTCTCAAGTTTTCTTATGTAGTCTAATTTGGATTTGCATTTAAAAACAGTTAAAATTGATTAATTTAAATTCACACCAAACAGATTTATGAATGGAGCAAAAAGTTTTCTCTCAAAATACTTTATATGAAAATTCGAATTTATGAAAAATGGAGTTTCATCTCAAGCATGATGGTATCTTTTGTCCCTTTAGTAGCCTAAATATTATTAGCTAACTTAATTAAAACATGACATCAAAGTGAGTATAGGTAATAGATTCGTGTTAAAATCAAAGTGAGTATATAGAATTTACAAGTTATGTTTTAGATGCAAAATTGGAAGCGCAAAGGAAATTGATTTAAATTTAGTATTATCTAAACAACAAAATTTACAAGTCCACTCTATAATTGAGACTATGAGAGTGCGCTAAAAATATTTTTCAAGATATAATTTTATAAGAATTTGATTTTCACCCAAATAATTTTCATGGTCAAGTTTAAGTGGCCCAAGTTCAGTTCAATAAAAATGGGCCAAAGCCCATTTAAAACCCAACTAAGCCCACATCCAGCTGCCCATTCGGCCTGAATCAACATAATTAATAGAAGTTTTTTCACAAATGCCACATAAAAGAAAAAAATTTTCATATTTGCACACTCACATTTTCAATCTTTCACAAATATTATTTTTAAAATTTTTTTCTTTTTAAATTGCCATTTTTTATATTTCAAGTTTCAAAAATACCCAATTGTTTCGATCTCTTTGATTCCTCATAAATCTACCTCTTACCCAGGTACTTCTAATTCTATCATTGATCCTAGGGGGCAATAGCCGCCACCATTGTAATTTCAGCAAACAATTGTCGTACCAAATAACTGCTTCTCTGTTGTCGAAGCATATTCTACGGAGTTCGACGACTACATTGGCTACACAAGATTGGCATTCTATATCTGAGACATCTCCCTTGCACTGTGCAAGAACAAACACATTGTCATTTTCTGGTCTTCTGGTTTGGTCTTTGTAATATATTTGTTGTGGGAATTCGGTTTTGAGCTTGTCTAAAATGATTAATAGGAGTTTTTTCACAAATGTCACACAAAAGAAAAAAATTTTCATATTTGCATGCTCACATTTTCTATTTTTCATAAATACTATTTTTAAATTTTTTTTTCTTAATTGCCATTTTTAATATTTACATATCTTTCATAAAATTTTCATATTGCCATTTTCAAAAAATTATAATAATATTATACTTAACAATTAATTGTAAAACTTAACAATACACTATATTTATTTAAATACAAAAGTAAATACACTGTATTTGAGTCAAAAGAAAAGAAAATACAGTGTATTGAGTTTCATTAAAAAGAAAATATACTATATTTATTTATGTACAAAAGTAAATACATTATATTTTAGTCAAAAGAAAAAAATACAGTGTATTGAGTTTTGTCAAAAAAAATACATTGTATTTATTTATATACAAAAGTAAAGATACAGTATTTTAGTCAAAAGAAAACAAAATACAGTGTATTGAGTTTCATCAAAAAAAATACTGTATTTATTATGTGCAAAAGAAAAATTACTGTATTTTATTCAAAAAAAGAAAATACAGTGTATTGAATTTTGTCAAGTATTAAGGCCTCAAGAAAACAATAAAAGAAGCTTATTAGATTTGCTAATTCAATCACAAAATCTTTTAATAATAATAGTAGTAGTAATCAGTGGTGATGTGTAATTGAAAATACCCGCCTTCAATTATATTATTTTTTGTTTGTTCTTCCCCATTCATTCATAGGTTATAGAAATATGATTTGTGGAGTGTAGCTATCAGGTTGCGGAGTTTGTATATAGGTAGCACATGAAAGATGAAAGACGATAAACCAATTTGCAAGGAAATTATTGTTGGCTTCTGAATTTAATTTAGCACATGAAAACATATCTTACTGATAACACCCAAAATAAAATTAACTATAAGGCCGGCCCATTAAAGGCCCACGAAGAGGCCTAAGATCAGAAGCCTATAAAGCCCAACACTCAAGGGTATAAATATGAGAGGTAAACACATAACAAGGGGGTTCTCTCTCTCTCTCTCTCTCTTTCTCTCTCTAACTCTTAATACTCTCTCTCCATTAAGCTTTCTCTCCACACTTTGATAGCTAACTTAGGCATCGGAGCTCAAAAGCCGGTAAGACCGGGTTAGTTTCCTTTTTTGCAGGTCATTAAAGCCTCCTTTACCATGACCGGCGATCTCTCCTTTAATGGTAAAATTTTGTATTTTATCATTTGGTGCTTTCGTTAAAAGTTGACGCCGGATCTGAGCTACTCAGCCTGAAATCAAAGAAGAATGATGTTCGTCCCATTGCTGCTTTTTAAAGGAGTTTCAACGCCAAACTTCAGATCTACTATTGCCCCTCTGTAAAAGAAAAATCCATGAAAAGATCTTGAGCTTTATTTTACAGAAAAAGTCTAAATCTGAAAAATCTTGAGCTTGATCTCACAATAAAAGTTTAAATCTGAAAGATCTTAAGTTTCTTTTTAAAGGAAAGGCTTAGATATAAAGATCCTGGATTTGATCTGCAAAAAAGGCAAAGAGAGAAGTGATACGGATGCTGTGCTCCAAGAAAAATAGAGTAAGGTGACAACCAAACTTACCGGAGAGGCCCCCACCGGACAAAAGTGATGGTGAAGAAACAGTGAGAATAACAAACAAAGCTGGAAAGCGAAAATCAAAAAGCAATTTTCAGTGGGTACATGCACTCAAATTTCATAGATGACTAGCATTGACTGTAAATCCATCTCTATCTCTTGAAAGATATAATGGATGGGTCTCACCTCTACAATAAAAAAGCATGTGATTACCTACCACACCTTTAAGGATCTGAAAAGATATATGTCGAAAGTCTTTTTGGCCCAATACCAGATATGTATATTAAGAATTTATTTAATTGTTCTTTTAAGTTTATCAGATGGATAATATCTTTAAAAATAACTGATCGAATTATTTCGATCGGTCGGACATGGTTATCTCTCTGCCAAGAGCGGATCGAATCGGAAGACCATCCATTGCCAAGAGTGGATCGGATGGAAAACGATCGGTTGGATTATTTCGATCGGTCATATAAGGTTATCTCTCTGCCAAGAGCGGATCGAATCAAAAGACCGTCCATTGCCAAGGGCGGATCGAACGAGGTTATCTCTCTGCTAAGAGCGGATCGGATCGAAAGACCGTCCATCACCAAGGGCAGATTGGACTGGTTATCTCTCAACTAAGAGCGAATCAGATCGAAAGACCGTCCATCACCAAGGACGGATCAAACTGGTTATCTTTTTGCCAAGAGCAGATCGAATCGGAAGACCGCCCATCATCAAGGGCAGATCGGACGAGGTTATCTCTCCACCAAGAGCGAATCAGATCAGAAGACCGTCCATCGCCAAGGGCGGATCGAACTGGTTATTTCTCCGTCAAGAACTGATTGGATAGAAAGATCGTCCATATCCAAGGGAGGATCGAACTGGTTATCTCTCCGTTAAGAGCGGATCGAACCGAAATATCGTCCATCACCAAGGGCAAATCAGACGAGATTATCTCTCCGCCAAGAGCGAATCAAATCAGAAGATCATCCATTGCCAAGGGCAAATCGGACGAGGTTATCTTTCTGCCAAGAGCGGATCGAATGGAAAGACTGTCCATCGCCAAGGGCGGATCGAACGAGGTTATGTCTCTGCCAAAAGCGGATCGAATTGAAAGACCGTCCATCGCCAAGGACGGATCAGATGAGGTTATCTCTCTGCCAAGAGGAGATCGGATCGAAAGATCGTCCATCGCCAAGGGCAGATCGAACTGGTTATCTCTCTGTCAAGAGCGGATCGAATAAAAAAACCATCCATCGCCAAGGGTGGATCAAACTGGTTATCTCTCCGCCAAGAGCGGATCGAATCGGAAGACCGTCCATCGTCAAGGACGGATCGAATTGGTTATCTCTCCGCCAAGAGCGGATCGTGTAACAGCCCGAATCGCCGTCGCTAGCAGATATTGTCCGTTTTGCCATCTGTCACTTCACACATCTTCTTTAGAGATCGTGTCGGAGCTAGGCGACACACGATTTTGCTTTTGAGGCACCCCACATGTCTGCTTTGAAGACCATGTCGGAGGCCCTAAAATACGTCTACTAGGGAGAGGTATCCATACCCTTATAAGGCGTGCTTCGTTCTCCTCTCCAACTGATGTGGGATCTCACAATCCACCCCTCTTAGGACCCTGCGTCCTCGCTGGCACACCGATCCAGCACCAACTCTGATACCAAATGTAACAGCCTGAATTGCCACCGCTAGCAGATATTGTCCGCTTTGCCACCTGTCACTCTACATGTCTGCTTTGGAGACTGTGTCGGAGCTAGGCGATGCACGATTTTACTTTTGAGGCACCCCACATGTCTGCTTTGAAGACCATGTCGGAGGCCCCAAAATGCGTTTACTAGGGAGAGGTATCCATACTCTTATAACGCGTGCTTCATTCTCCTCTCCAACCGATATGGGATCTCATAGATTGAATCGAAAGACTGTCTATCGCCAAGGGCGGATCGGACGAGGTTATCTCTCCGCCAAGAACGGATCGGATCGGAAGACCGTCCATCACCAAAGGCGGATCGGATTGGTTATCTCTCCGTCAAGAGCGGATTGGATCGGATCGAAAGACCATCCATCACTAAGGGTGGATCGAACGAGGTTATCTCTCCGCCAAGTGTGGATCGAATAGAAAGATCGTCCATCGCTAAGGACGAATCGGACTGGTTATCTCTCCACCAAGAGCGGATCGGATCGAAAGACCGTCCATCGTCAAGGGCGGATTGAACTGGTTATTTCTTCACCAAGAACAGATCGGATCGAAAGACCGTCCATCACCAAGGGCGGATTAAACTGGTTATCTCTCCTCCAAGAGTGAATCGAATGTTATTATTTTCTCCGCCAAGAGTGGATCGAATTATCTCTCCGCTAAAAGCGGATCGGATCGAAAAACCATCCATTGCCAAGAGTGGATCGGATGTGGCTATCTCTCAGACAACATAAGCAATCGTAAAACAGGTTAGTAAATATTTATAAAATTATTTTAACGATAAAATTGCAAAAAATTATTTGCAGGATAAAAATTATAAAATGGGTAACTCCCCATAAGCGGGTAACTTTCAAAGACAAGGTTCTCCAAACGGGTAACTCCCCATAAGCGGGTAACTCCCAAAGACAAGGCTTTCCAAATGGGTAACTCCTCATAATCGGGTAACTCCCAAAGACAAGGCTCTCCAAACGGGTAACTCCCCATAAGCGGGTAACTCTCAAAATTATCTGGCCTTCAATCTCAAAGATCGAATTGCGTGGAGGGGAACTTTTGATAACACCCAAAATAAAATTAACTATAAGGCCGGCCCATTAAAGGCCCACGAAAAGGCCTAAGATCAGAAGCCCATAAAGTCCAATACTCATAGGTATAAATATGAGAGGTAAACACATAACAAGGGGCTCTCTCTCTCTCTCTAACTCTTAATACTCTCTCTCCATTGAGCTTTCTCTTCACACTTCGATAGCTAACTTAGACATCGGAGCTCAAAATCCCGGCAAGACCGGGCTAGTTTTCCTTTTTACAGGTCATTAAAGCCTCCTTCATCATTGCCGGCGATCTCTCCTTTTATGGTAAAATTTTTTGTTTTATCACTTGCTAATTATGATTTTTATAAATGCTAACTCTTTCCTACTGATTTATATCCATTTTTTTTATGACGGAAAGACTATTTGAAAACTACTTAATGTCTGCATTTGATACTTATTATACCTAATAGCCAACCTCTAAAACTGCTATTCTGGTTTTAATTTGTAAAGAAATTCAATTTAGAATGGAGAAACACTCTAAACTTCTAAGTTCTTAATTAAAGAATTGAAACAACATATAAAGATATCTGATAATTTGTAACGGCCCAGAGTTTGATTATCCAAGTAATAATTGGATCAACCCAATTTATGTCCAGGCTTATTAATAAATATAAATAATAAAAATTAAAAGACAAGTAAATGAAAGAAAATAAGTGGTGGTCATAGGGTTAAATATGATAAATTATGGGGTTTAATTGCATAACAGGAAAAGATTGGGGCCTAATGTTGGGTTTTTAAGAGTTGAGGGATCAAAAGGGGAGTTGGCCAACCTTTTTCCCCTTTTTTCCCTTTTCTTCTTTGGCTAAATCGGGCTCTTCTTTCTTCTCCTCACTGCCACCCTCCTTCCCCCTTTCCTCCTTCTTTCTCTCTTTTCTTCTCAACCCAGCTATGCCACCGTCGTTCACTGCCTATCGCCGCTAGCGTCTCATCGGAGCAGCCGCGGGACCTACCGATCTCTCTCTCTCTCTCTCGCTTTCTCCTCTTCCTATTCGGTTCCTCATGGTTTCAACCCTCTTGCTACAAATTTCCTTCATTTAATCTATAAGGTAAGCTTCCTAAATCAATTGTTTAGCAAATTATATAAAGGATTGAAATGTAAGATGAAGTTCCAAATTTGGGGGTTTTAATTTTTGAGAAAATTAAAGTTAAAGACTTATTCTTTTTAGTCAATGGATATGAATTTAATATTTGGAGGCTGCTGTAAGTTGTGAATTTGCATGAAATTAATGGTGGATTTATGTTGATTTTATGGAATCTTGAAGACAAAGAAGAAGGGATGAGCAAAAAAGGCAAAGAGGTGCAAGGAAGAGAGTGAAATAAAGTTTGTGAAAGTGTGGATTGGAGGCATTTACACTAAATTTGGGTATGCATTCATGCAATTTTATTTTTCTCTAAAATTGTATATAATGTACGTGTATGTTTATTGTAGATGAAGTAAGATATTTAGAAAATAATGTTATAAATCATTGTTTGAGTATCAAATAATTACTATGAGGTGAATTAACTTAATTAAGAGAGACTAAATTACAAATGGTCAAATAATATGTACTATACAAGTTATGATTTTTGAAAAATAAAGTAAGGTTAGATAATATTAATGTTATAAGTAGTTAATTGGGTGCTAATTAGAGTTGTATTTGTGATAAATTCAACCTTAGAGTGTAATGTGAGTTTAGCTTAATTGAGGTGCACCCAAAAAATCCTTGAAGGTTTAATTTGCAAGTTGATTTATTGAGAGAAGTGTTACATGAGCCTGAGAGAATCTTCGAATGTAGAGATGGTATATAAAATTATAAGATTAATTATACATATTAAAAATTTGTCTTAGCTAAATTGCGCATGATGTGAAGATTAAAAGCATATAGATGAGTTTAAATGGTTGTGTTTGAAGTTATACAATCCTATTATGAAAGTATGTCTAAATAATGTATTTGGTTAGCTAAACTGCACAATGCACATCTATGAAATACCTATTTGAATTACTAAAGGATGGAGCAAATAATGAAAATTTCCTGAAGTGAGAAGGATGAAAGTTAAATTGTTTAAGATTAAATATTACGTGTAAATATTTATATAGACAAAAAAAATTTATTGTAATTGCCCTTAGTAAAACTAGATAGGAATTTGAGTAATAGGATAAGATTGACATGCCAATTAGGGAAAAACTTAGCAGTATTGCATCTTTATGTGGTTACCGGATGCATAGCTTCGAGAGCTCATTCGACGAGTATAATTGATTGAATTAGTGGGCTGTATGGTTCCGAGAACTCAGTCCACACGTGTGTGTGTGTGTGTTTGTGTGCGTGTATTTTTAAATGTCCAAATATTCAAATATCGATTTTGTGAAAATGATATTGATGGATCATATGGTTCCGAGAACTCGGTCATGCGTTTGACTCCCATTTATCCAACTCATCTTACAATTCCGTCAAATTTTACTTAGGGCAATGCAAACTATGAATACTAAACACCTAACTAATTATTAAATTGTTTTTAGAAAAAAAACAGTTAATTGGTTATCTACTTTTATTATGATATTTCTAGACCGTAAACCTAGAAGTACGTGATGAAACAAAACGCGAATCCCACAAAAATAATATGATTATGTATTTGAGAATTTAATCATTACTAATTCCATTTAAGTAAAATATGCATAGTTGTCGATTCGTATTGTTTCTCTATTTTATTTTATTTATATGTTTTAGTCAAATAAAATTTGATCTTTTATCGAAAAAATAGAATTGCTTGAACACCACTAAGCTATGTGCTTATCGTGTGATTTTGTTTCCGCGCGTAGGTCAGGAAAAGGTTCTGGAGGAAGATAATAGTGGACCTACATCAAAAGGGCTCGAACCACCACAATAAAGAAAAAAATTCAGAGGTGGATGCACCTCAGCTCTTTTGTTATTTTCCTATTATATTTGACATGTACACCATACTTGGAGGATTAAAGTCATATGTAAATATATGTAAATATTTATTGATGGATGTATTGTGAATTATGAAGTAGCAAGAACTATATATGTCGTGCCTTGTATGCTTATTGGATTATTTTTCTTTTTCTTGTGATTTGCAAATGATGGAGAAAGGGAAATATCTGCTATGTTGAGGTTGAATAGGAGATGGATGGTTGGGTTGATGCGATTAGAAGTGCTTTGAAATTTTCTTTTCAGGGGGTTTTGACAAAAAACAAGGAAAATTTTGCCAAAATTTTTATTATTTGAATAATATCCTAATTAAATTTATCTGTCTGTACATAAGAAATCTAAATCCGAATGTGATACCGGTATCCGAGTCTTTAACTGACCGGGTATTGAATGTTACATAATTAGCATGCACACCATCTTAAATTTGCCTTGCTTAATATGTCATTAAGTCTCCTTATTTAGAACGCCAATCAATGGATCAATAACATTTTTAATCACCAGCAATTTTTTGCTATTTGTAATTTTAGCTTTTCAAATACTATAAATATAAAATATACAATATGATATTCACAATAAGGAATTATCTATAAAAAGCAATATATTTAAGAAGTGCTATTTCCTTTTCAAACTAGCATATTTTATCGAGTCGTTCTTGAGAGCTTATTGGCATTATGTAATTTAAGGTACCATTATGACAATATCTAAGGATAAGGTGAAGCCATCTCTTCATTAGACATATTATCAAATATTTGGTATGCAGAATTATAAATTGAACTTTTGAGCACAAGCTTTTCAATCCAATTTCTCATTTCTGATCTCAATAGCAAATCACAACAGTCCATCTCCATTTTAATAAATCAACATAAAATCAGTTCCAATTTATTCATAACTTTTGTTGTGCATTAAACAAAATACAGCATCAGCTCAATATCTTGTCATTCAGACTGATAACGACCGGCATGTTAGGCCATTCAATGAACCGGGATAAACCGAACCCCTCGACCAAAGAGGGCTCAGCAAACCGACCTAATGCTAAACTCCTTGGGAGTCTGTAGCCGAGCTGTAGACCAGCAATAGGCTAGCCCCGAACATAGCTCGGCCACGTTGGACACACAACCGCCACTAACCCACGTTCCCTCAAGATTCGTCGATAATGGGTTAGTGGCCGGTAAAAACGGGAAACTCCTCCCATTAGCTCCTGGAAATGCGTTAAGTCCACCTGTAAAAGGAGCTAAGACAGGTATGAAAGATGGACTTAATTTTCTTGCCAGAAAATACCTTATCTTCTCTCTCAGAATTTCTAACTTGATCGTCGGAGACTCCATTATCGGAAACCTGCCGGTTCCTTGTTTGCTTTTTTACAGGTGTTCGGAATTGCTAAGGACACACGGTGCTTTTCTCCTCATCATCATTTGGTGCGGTGAGCGTGGAACATGGACCTATTCCCAGATCTTAACCCAAACATTTCCCAGCCAGAAAACCAAACACCCAACAACACTCTGACAGGAATGCTGCAACAATTCCTCCCTCAACCCAATGATCCAGTCTCAGCTTCTCCAGCCACAACAATCCCAACCATCACTCCTAGCATCACCCCGCAAATGGCCCAATCCCTCATCGCTGCGCTATCAGCCATTGTGGCACAGGCTCAACCCCAGCCATCGCCCCCACAGAACACCAATATGCCTCACCTTTCTCAGCCCCCTGCAAGGGAAACCTCCACCCCAGCATTACCCCAAAACCCCAACCCCACCATCACCCTAACTACCGAGTAATTCAACCGCCTTTTGGACGAAAAAATCCAGAGGCAACAAAACCGAACTACCCTTCAATACCAAGGCAGTTTCCGATCACCCCTCTCTCGCGAAATATTAGCCGCCCCATTCCCCAACATTCGCCTCCCTCACCTCAAAACCTACAGCAGAAACACTGATCCCCGAGCCCATATTGACCAATTTCGGCATACTATGCTGGTCCTTACAGCAGACGACTCGGCCTTGTGTAAGATCTTTCCCCAAACCCTAGCTGACTCAGCTCAAATTTGGTTCCGGAACCTGCCATCACACTGTATTCAAAACTTCGAATAGTTCAGTGACATGTTCGTCGCCAAGTTCGTGGCTGCCATTCGCCCAAACAAGGTGTCTGCCGATCTCAACTTGGTGCATCAGGAAAAGGGGGAGTCACTACGCGCTTATATGGAAAAGTTCAACGATGTAGCCATGGATATACAGAATTTGAACCTAGAGGTCGCCATTAACGCCCTAATCCGAAACACAAGGTGTCAGGATTTCAGCGACTCCCTAAGCAAGAAACCACCGAAAGACTTTACCGAACTCATGTCCCGAGCACACAAGTACATCCGAATGGATGAGGCTCGGCATCTCTGCCATGCCTCCCATAGGTCATGGGCGTCTGAGAAAGAGGGTGGAGACAGCACAAGGTTCACTCGAGAAGGAGGAAATCCTAGTAAGGCAGACCAAAAGAGGTACCGAGGAAGCAGCTGGACTAACAGGTCATATGCCATCACCACTCCCCGTCCAGACAACAAAAACGATGAAAGATTCACACCCCTAACGGCATCTCGAGAACAGATTCTATCCTGGCTAAAACAAAACGGGCAGGTCAATTGGCCCAGACCTATGAGGGACGACCCAAACCGGGATCAGAACCTCTATTGTGCTTTCCATAGAGACAAAGGTCACAAGACTGAAGAATGCAGGCAACTCAAGCGGGAAATTGAGCATCTTGTTCGGAAAGGAGAGCTTGCTCGTTTCACAAAACAAGACGAAAGAGGGAAAAGACAGAGGTCGCCATCTCCTCAACCAAACAGAACCAATAGCAGAAGGCGAACACCCGCTGGGGTCATACATATGATCGCAGGAGGCGAACAACGAGACCATTCTCGGAAGAGGAAGTCCAAGGAGGTTATGTCCGTTGGGCGGGGGAAAAGCTCAACTACAGGGGTAATCCAATTTTCAGCGGCCGATGGAGCACATGTCCGGCATCCGCACTCAGAGGCACTAGTTATTGAAGCATTCATTCAAGACTTCCTGGTTCAGCGAATTCTGGTCGACACAGGGAGTGCGGTCAACTTAATAACAGCTCAAGCATACCGAGCAATGGGGATATCAGACAGCAGGCTCGAGGAAGTTAGTGTCCCCCTCATTGGTTTGTCGGGAGTACCTGTCCGAGTAAAAGGGCTAGTTAATCTACCCATACAGCTCGGAGACGATGCGGTAGTTTGTGCTTGCCGGGCAGATTTCATGGTGGTGGATATCCCGTTGTCTTACAACGTAATATTCGGCCGACCCTTACTGTCTGAAGTGGACGCCTGTATCTCTATGAAAAACTTGGTGCTTAAAATCCCCACAGAGGAAGGAGTAGCCATCCTGCTAGGGAATCAGAAAATGGCTCGGAAAACATACTTGACAATGCTCAGAGGGGCCAATCAAGGCCTGCCACTTGATGCAATAGACGTACCAGAAAAAGAAGAACGGAGGGCGGAGCCGGCAGAAGTATTGCAGGTAGTTGAGCTTGAGCCAGGCAAGAAAATTCAAATATCGGTAGGAAAGACAGGTGCGGAGAAAGAAGCTCTACTCTCAACCCTCAGGGAGTTTATAGATGTTTTTGCCTGGAGAACCTCGGACATCCAAGGGGTTAAAAAGGACTTAGTTGTTCACTCGCTGAATGTCCGGTCAGAATGCAAGCCAGTAAAGCAAAAGAAGAGGAATCATGCCCCAGAGAGACAGATAGCCATTGAGCAAGAGACGACAACTTTGCTGGATAGTGGTTTCATCAAGGAGATATTCTACCCAGATTGGCTGGCAAATGTGGTTCTAGTCCGAAAAAACAGCGGCAGGTGGAGGATGTGTGTTGACTTCACCGACCTCAACAAAGCATGTCCGAAGGATTGTTATCCACTGCCAAACATAGACACACTGGTGGACTCAACAGCGGGTTTTGAAGAGTACGCCTTCCTCGACGCCTCGGCAGGCTACCATCAGATCCCAATGGCCAGCACAGATGAAGAGAAAACGGCGTTCATCACCCACAGGGGAACCTACTGTTATCGGGTCATGCCTTTCGGGTTAAAAAATGCAGGGGCCACTTACCAAAGGCTTATGAACAAGCTGTTCGCCGATCAGTTGGGGAGAAACATGGAGATCTATGTGGATGACATGATTGTCAAAAGCCGAGCTACAAAAGACACATGTACCGAGCTGAAGGAGACTTTCTAAAGACTTCGGGAATCAGGCTTGAAACTCAACCCCAAGAAGTGTGCCTTTGGGGTCCAGTCCGAAAAATTTCTGGGCTTTATGATATCGAAGAGAGGGATCGAAGCAAACCCAGAGAAGATCAAAGCGATCGTAGCCATGGACCCGCCTAGAACAGTACGGGAAGTACAAAGGCTGAATGGAAGGATAACAGCTTTGGGCAGATTCATTTCGTGCTCGGCGAAACGGTGTTTGCCCTTTTACCGAGCCATCAGAAACCTCAAAAACTTTGCTTGGACGGAAGAATGTCAACAGGCATTTCAGGCCTTGAAGCAGTTCCTCTCAACACCACCACTGCTAAGCAGGCCATTAGCGGGTGAAGTCTTATACCTGTACCTGGCCATCTCAACCGGTGTAGTTGGTTCCGTGCTGGTCCGAGAAGAGAATGGCCAACAGTTCCCCATTTACTACACCAGCAAAGTACTTCGAGGAGCCGAACTAAATTACCCCATCCTGGAGCAACTGGCCCTCTCACTAATCACAACAACAATAAAGCTCCGACCATACTTTCAGGCCCACACAATTTCGGTACGGACAAACACAAACTTAAGGAAGGTGTTACAAAGGCCAGAATGTTCGGGCAGATTAACAGAATGGGCAGCTCATCTGGGAGAATTTGATGTTCGGTTTGAGCCAATAACATCCATGAAAGCACAGGTGTTAGCTGACTTCGTTGCCGAGTTACACGAGCCCATTCCCGAACCAGAGAAAGTGTCGTGGAAGCTGTATGTTGACGGAGCCTCGAGTTCGGAGGGAGCAGGGATCGGAATAATTTTGATGAGTCCATTGCTAATCAAGATCCGAGCCATGGCACACCTGACTTTTTCGGCCTCCAACAATGTAGCAGAGTATGAAGCCCTTTGTTATGGGCTGCAGTTGGCAAAAGAAATAAAGCCGGATAACTTAGAAATATTCTCTGATTCTCAATTGGTAGTCAGTCAGCTGAAGGGAAACTTCGAAGCCAAAGATCAATCAATGATCCGGTACAAAGAGTTAACCTCTTCCCTATTGGCCGAGCTTGAAGAAAGGGGGGGCAGCTTGGTCCATCACTCAGATACCCAGATTAGAGAACACAGAGGCAGATACTCTGGCAAAGAAAGCTAGTATCAACAGCTCGGTTGATACTTCAGACATCATTTCCATCATTATCCCGCGCCCCACCTACGACACCTATCAGGTTCAAGTCCAGGAGCCAATGGAAGGTTGGCGCTTACCCATTTATCAATACTTGGAGTCGGGAACTTTGCCAGAGGACAGAACCCAAGCCCAAAAAATAGTTCGGAAATCGAGCTTATATGCTGTGATGGACAACAAGCTGTACAGAAGATCCTTCTCCAATCCATGGTCTTTGTGTGTGAGCAATAAAGAGGGAAACTACATCCTCAGAGAGATTCATGAAGGCATATGCGGGGCCCACGAAGGCGCACAAGCCCTAGCTCGAAAAGCTCTCTTACAGGGGTATTATTGGCCGACCATGGAGGCTGATGCTAAGACTCTGGTCCAAAGATGCAACAAATGCCAAAGGTTTGCAAACATTCCACACCAAAGCTCGGCAAAGCAGAAACCAATCCACAGCCCATGGCCTTTCGCTCAGTGGGGCATTGACATACTGGGCCCTTTCCCCCAAGCAACAGGACAGAGGCGGTTCCTGGTAGTAGCAGTGGACCACTTTACCAAATGGGTGGAAGCAGAGCCACTTTCAACCATTACACCGGCAAACATCCTCAAGTTCCTGAACAAAAGCATCATAACAAGGTTCGGTATCCCCCACACAATTATATCTAATAACGGCAAACAGTTTGATTGTCAGGCTTTCAAGAACTTCTGCTCGGAGCTGAAGATATAGTTGAACTTCACCTCGGTTTACCATCCGCAATCCAATGGAATGACCGAAGTGACGAACAGAACTATCTTATCCGGACTCAAAAAAAGGCTGGAAAGTGCCAAAGGCCTGTGGACCGAAGAGCTCAACAACGTGCTATGGGCCTATCGAACATCGCCCCGGTCAGCAACTGGAATGACGCCATTTGCACTCACATACGGTACTGAAGCAGTCATTCCTTGTGAGATAGGGATCCAAGGAGTCCGAGCATCTTCCCCCAACGTAGAGAACAACGGGGGCCTGATGTATAATTTGGATCAGCTCGAAGAAAGGAGGGAGTACGCCCAGATACGTTCTGCGGCATACAAGCAGCGCATGGCGGCTTACCACGACCAGAGGATCAAGCCAAGGTCCTTCAGAGTTGGGCAAATGGTACTAAAAAAGGTTGTGTCAGCTTCCACATCAGCAGGAGTTGGCAAGCTGGATCTCAACTGGGAAGGGCCTTACATAGTCCGGGAAGCAAGTCAGAATGGGGCTTACAGGCTTGAAGACGTCTCGGGAAAAAGACTCCCGCACTCCTGGAACGGATTCAACCTCAAACCATACTATCAGTAGCACGGCACACATCGCGCCATACTTTGTACTGGTTCATGTTTCATCTTCTTTAATTTTTTATCGTGTCGTTGTTTCTTATTCTCTACCGCATTTGATTGCCACGATGTTTTATCCTTATTGAAAGTCCGGCAGATGTTTCTGCCTTCCGGACTCAAGATTAATGAACAACATATTCTAGGCAAATCACTTTGTCAAATTCATAACAGGATATATCCGCAGGCTCGGCAATATCGCCAAAATTGCCTTATTATCAAATCAAGTTCGGCACCACACGCCGCTAAACTTGCCAACAAGGCTAAGTACGCCTATAGTTATAAGGCTCGGCAATTTCACCAAAATCACTTTATTATCAAATCAAGTTCGGCACCACACGCCGCTAAACTTGCCAACAAGGCTAAGTATGCCTATAGTTAAAAGGCTCGGCAATTTCGCAAATCAAGTTCGGCACCATACGCCGCTAAGCTTGTCAACAAAGCTAAATACAACTACAGCTAAATGCCTCGGCATCGCCGCCAAAATATCATAATCACTGAATTAAGTTCGGCTCTATTTGCCGCAAAACTTTACTTGCAAAATCACTCGCATTAAAGGCCGAGGCTCGGAATCATCGTCTTAAAAGCCCGACCCACTAATGATGCTCAATCTCCTTAAGTACGCTGATTACACCGACTTAAGGCCACAGTCAGCCAGGTGTTCCGAATCCCTGGCACCGAAGTTTCGGACAAAAGGTACGCGTCAGGCCGCATTCACTATTTAAATAGCCCTTTTCTCGGGCAATGTCTTTATTTAATTAAGTGCGATTTGGCGATTATATGTTATGCCGCAAAAATCGATCTTAGGTTAATTAAACCGAACATGAATAGCAAACTTAAAGCATAAGGGAAAAAAGCTCGGATTTTTATTAATGGGAAAGTGCATTACAAAGAGTTAGTCCTCATCTGGATACACGTCATCCAGGAAGGACAGGTCAAGATCGGGATATCTTTCCTTTACAGTTACAGAAATTTTATTGCTGAACGCCATGCACTTCTCTGCCAAAGCTTCAGCATCCTTCTCCTCCCGAGCCTCCTCCCTCTTCTCCCACTCTGCCTCTTTCTCCTTGTATCGGTCGAGTTCAGCTTGCAGAGCGGAATTGGACTCCTTTCTCGCAGTCAAAGCAGCCTCCAGCTCGGCCACCCTCTTTGCAGCTTCCTCAACTTGCTCTTTGGCTTTGCGAGCTCTTTCTTCGGCCTGCTCGTGTACTTTACGAGCCTTCTCCTCAATTTCGCCCATCTTCGATCTAATGGCACCAAAGTTGGAATCGGCCCGACGACGCTTCGCAATTAGATCATTCATTTTCACGATCGTCGTACCGATCAATTGGGAGCCCTACAAAACACAAAAATATACGTATAAGGGGATTCTCGAAAGGAAAACCATAAAGACGAGTCTGAACTACCTACCTCGAGATGGTGCCTCTTTAACCGCTCAGCCAAATTCTCGGCATTCAAAGCAGTGAGAGGAGCAACTTCCTTCGGCACGCACGACGCTACATGCACAAAAGTGCTAAAATCTGTATCCTGGGAGGAGTATTTATCCCCCATAGCCTCCTAGAACTCGTGAAGTTCGCTGATGATGGTCCGGAGCTTTTTTGGCTCCCTATCTTCACGGCCTCGGATCTCAGAGGGCGCGGCAACGTCAGCTTCAGCAACCGGAGTCCAGCACGGCTCAGCAATTGGAGTCCCCGAGACCTCTACGGTGGTGGCTGCCATCGGAATTTCGGGGGGAGGGTTAGCCTCCTCCACGACCACGGGCGCGCTTGATGAACCGGCGGCGAGCTTCTGCCTTTTTGCTCTCATAATCTCCGCAGCTCGACTCGTCTTCCTCATAGATGCAAGTAGAAAACAAATTAAAACAACTGATCAGTATCCAGAATAGGAAAGCATCGAGCACTACCTTTTCTTGGACGAGAAAAGGTCTCCAAACCGCAGGGATCCAATAGATTCTTCAGGTCCCACTTGTCACGGGCCAGCTCCCTCCAACGAGATAGGATCAGCTCTTCTTCATCGGAGAGCCACAAATTACCGTCGTTACCGGTTTGTGTACCTCCCCCACGTTGTGCGCACTTGGAAGTCAGCTCGTACTCTCTCCACCAGGAAGAACCGATCCTTCCACTTTTTCAGGGACTCCGGGTTCCCTGTAGACACCCCATATCCGGGACGAGCTTGTATGTAGTTGTGATCCTCGGTACCCGTTCGGAGACCGACCACATGTGTTGCTCGGAACAAGTTCAAGGTGAGCTCTATGCCTTGTTCCACGGCCCAAATCTGAAGAGCGGATAGAGTCCGTCAAGCGTTGGGGTGGAGTTGCCCGATAGCCATCTCAAAATATCTTAGCACGCTCACCTCGAAGCTCGTCAGAGGGAGGCGAACACCGGCCTCCAGTTGCGCCTCATAAATTGCTGTCTTCCTCTTGTTGGCAAATTCAGTGTTTGCCCTCTGGGAAGTGCTGGGTCTGCTAACGAAATAGTCAGGCTCCGAAGTTAGTTGGGCAAGGAGAGAGCCGAGCTCCTCCTCTTTAACTGTCGAGCCTATGCTCTCCACTCCAGGTAGCCGGCGAGGAGTTTTCTTCTTCGACGACGTAGCAGTCTGGCTTGTATCGACAGGCGGTACCCCCTCACTTGAAGAAGAGCATTTACTCATACCCGGGACACTGCCACTAGGAGCATCCCCACTGGCCCTGACTCCTTCACTCGAAGATCTCTCCGAACTCATGGCAGAAAAGGTAAAAAGAAGCACAAAATGTTAAGGAGGAGGGTGGAAAACAAACCTGGTAAGAATAAACGCAGAATGTTGCAAGAAGGATTCAACGACTTCGACGCTCCAAAGCAATAAACACAGAGGAGAGAGCAGAAACGGAAGGAAGTGAGTGAAAGCGAAAATGAAGAATGGAAGGGGAGGATTATATAGGATGTTGCAATGAATCCGAGCCATACACGTGGCGGGGGATCCGCACTTAGAATAGCGTGATTAAAGCTGCACACTCAGATCGAGATATCATTAGCCGTTAAAGGCAATAAAGTAACCGTTACCCCCGACAAAGTAGGGAGCTATAAATGCTCTCCATTAAATGCACGCGTGGGAAACGGCGTCACCTTGTAAAAGCGCGTACGGCAAGGCAACCCTGCCATTCACTACCCAACACCTGGTCACATGTACCGACCTATGTGACCGAACTTCAAATCATAGTTCGGTAAACACTAAGAACTCAGGCTGCCGTACCAGCTCATTCGGCACATTCGCCACGAGCTCGAATCCGGCATTACTAAGAAACTTGTTCGGCGATTATCCGCCAGTTGCAGACATAAATGTCGCTCTCTAGGGGGGGGACTTATGATAACGACCGGCATGTTAGGCCATTCAATGAACTGGGATAAATCGAACCCCTCGACCAAAGAGGGCTTAGCAAACCGACCTAATGCTAAACTCCTTGAGAGTCTCTAGCCGAGCTGTAGACCGGCAATAGGCTAGCCCCTAACATAGCTCGGTCACATTGGACACACAACCGCCACTAACCCACGTTCCCTCAAGATTCGTCGATAATGGGTTAGTGGCCGGTAAAAACGGGAAACTCTTCCCATTAGCTCCTGGAAATGCGTTAAGTCCACATATAAAAGGAGCTAAGACAGGTATGAAAGATGGACTTAATTTTCTTGCCAGAAAATACCTTATCTTCTCTCTCAGAATTTCTAACTTGATCATCGGAGACTCCATTATCGGAAACCCGCCGGTCCCTTATTTGCTTTTTTACAGGTGTTCGGAATTGCTAAGGACACACGGTGCTTTTCTCCTCATCATCACAGACAAGCATCAATTTTAAGAACAGTGAAAAAGAAAGAACAAACTATAAATTGCATTCGCTAAGATATATGCTTTCTTTGTTCATAATCATGGCAACAGACAAGTTTCGGGTTTCATTCTTCATCTTCAGACAGACAGCAATACATATATATAACCGCCAGATACTATTAAAAAATAAAAAGCATGGTAGTTTGAAACCCACCACCTCTGCCGGTTTTCAAGAAGAGTGAAAAGAAGGGAGGTAAGGATTTCTGGATTTCGTTAAGAAGAAAGAGAAAGAAGCAGAGACAAAAGAGTGTTAAAAATCTCGAAAGCTTATTCGATCGTCAATTTTCATTTCATCAATCTTTAATACCACTAACGTCTTCATTGTCGTCACCGGTTTGGAGAGAAAGAGGGGAGAGTTTGAATGTAAAATTTGTCAAAAAAAAAAAAAGAAAGAAGGAAATAGAGACAGAGGGAGGCGGCAACAAAATGAGGCAGGAGAGAGAATGAAATAGGATTTTTATGTCTAACAACTTATTAAAGAAAAAAAGGGGCATTTTTGAAAGAATATCTATTTAAAATGTATTTATGATATAAAAAAATGTATTGATGAAGTTAAGCAAAAGACAATATGGCATTCTTGAAACAAAGAATTAAAACGCGAGTTTGAAGAGATGGCTTATTATAATTGAAAAAAAAATCTTCAAAAAGAAAAAAACATATGAGCTTTTTAGAAGTATTCAAGTGCGCACGCGCATATAAACCGTCAGCTTTCAAAAATAGATACTATTTAACAGTTCATATGCGGATGCATCATATAAATACGTACTGCATCACATTCCACGTTTTCTTTTCTTTTTTTTTTTTTTTAAGCTTTGCAAAGGAAAAGAAAATTTTCTAATAAATAGGTGGCCATTGAATTTCTCAAAATTTTTTAATTAACCTCTTATATTCAATTTTTTTCTTCAAATGCCCATTATATTTTCCTTTTTCCTTCCAAAAATAACCCCCGAGAAATTTCAATTTCTATTCCAGTTATCCCTTTCGTTGCCAACCTAACACAAATCAAAATAAGTTCAAAATAATTTCTAGTCCAACAATGATGGCATTTTATGGTATGCTCTACTGACTTAATTTTATGGATTTTTTCTATTTTGAGAGTACATCTAATTACCGTAGTATATTATTACTAATTTGATATGCTAAACTAGCATAAATTTATTGGAGTTATCAAGTATTTCAATGAGTATGTTATCTCTTTTACTATTGTTAGAAAAAAATAAAGTCTAGTTAAGATGGCATTATTACTAGTCTTTCATCTTGACTTGGAAGCAATTTAGGGTGAATTAGCAAATAATCATAGGATATATAGAATGAAGAAATACTGACTAGCCCAAGAATTTGATTTTTAAAATTCTTCTTTGATGGCTCAAATATCGTTTCTTAAAATTAAAATCACGGGATATCATTTTCTTCTTTGATAGCCCAAGAGTCATCAATTTCTTAAATTTTATTTTATTTTTGAAGAAGAAGAAGAAACAAAACACACTGATTAAGCTCTAACAAGCCTTGGGACTGAAACTCCCATAGCATCAGAGGACAAAATAAGACCCAAATTGATAATGGGCATTCAATTTTTCTTGGTTTCAAATCCATGCATATTTATAATCCTTCAAAGAGTTCTTTTTTATATGAATTTATAATTGTGATAAAACTAACTTCGGAATATAATTTAGATCATTTTGTAGCAATAATAAATTAATTCATAATTATTAAACTTCGGTTTCATGACTAGAAAGAGAATTTGCAAGCATGTGGCTACAAAAATGACGTGCACTTATTTAGTTGTTACAAGCATAACAAAGATAAGGTAATTATTTGGATTAAATAAGAAGATGAAGGATAAAATGTTCAGAGCTTGGAAGTGGGATCAGGCAGGGAAGCAGCTCCATCAACAACAAGATTCAACCCAGAAACATATCTAGACTCATCACTAGCAAGATACAAAGCAGCCTCAGCAATATCATTGGCCCCTAATTTCACCTCTTTCAAATGAGCCGCTGATGAAGCTAATTGCTCAACTTGGTCAGCTTCCAATCCCAATGCACCAGTAGCTAAAGCAGATGGCAAAGCACTTGGTGAAATACAATTCACTCTGATCCCAAATTTCCCCAGTTCCACAGCCAAATTCTTAGTAAGCCCAACAACAGCATGCTTTGAAGCTGTATAAATATAAGGTCCTCCATATGACACTGAAGAAGCACTAGCAGTGAACAGAATGCAACCTTTCTTCTCAGGTATCATTACTCTTGACGCATGTTTGGCTCCCAATAATCCCCCATAAACATTCACATCGAATACTTTTAGAAACGTTTCCCGTTCCAGTAATGCTATTGTGGAATCATATTTACCTAAAATTCCAGCGTTGTTGAACATAATGTCGAGTTTTCCATGGGCTGAAATTGCTGTGTTCACTGCATTTTCTACATCTGTTTCATTAGTAACATCACAGTGTACAAAGGTCACTGGTTGTCCGAATTCTGATTGGATTTCAGCTGAGACTTTGTTGCCCAAATCGGATTGAATATCGGCGATTATAACCTTGGCGCCGTGCCTGGCAAAGAGCCTGGCTGTGCTCTCGCCTATGCCGCTTGCTCCGCCGGTTATCAGTGCTACTTTGCCTTCTAATCTGCATAATTACGAACAATTTGAAGCTAAGATTAAAGCTCTAGTTAAATCCATGGCAAAGCAGCTAGTTTTGGTGATTCTTTTTTGCTTACCTCTTGCCTGCCGGAGCTGGACCGGAAGAGCTTTCCATATTTTACTAGCTTCTAATCTTGGCTTAATTATGGAAATGATTTGGCTTATGATCTGGTTTAGAATATATAATGGAATTAAGAGATCATACGCGGACAAAAGAATAATTAACTATGACGACAAATTATATTTCACCGCATCTTACGACAATAATACTTTGAATATTTAAAAGTAAAATCATGTGATATCATTTTCTTCTTTTTTTTTTGAAAATAATAATATTGCATTAAACTTGCAGGGAGATTACATCAGTACAAGCCAATTTGGAAATATGAAGAGGAAAGTCCTCTCTCCATATGAAGGACGTAGGAAAATTAGAGCAGCTTTTGGCCAGAGCGTGGGCCACTCTATTACCTGATCTGTGAGTGAAAGCCCAGTTGCAAGACTGAAATTTCTTGCTCAGTAAACGGCAATCCTCCAGAATATTCCCTAGACCTGTCCTAATCTCCTCATGATTTATCAGACTATCAATGATTCGTTTACAATCTGATTCAGCAATAATACAAAGAAAGCCCAAATCATAAGCCATAGAGAGGCCAAAAACTAAAGCTAAAGCTTCTGAAGTTGCGACATCCCACGTACCCAGTATGGATTTTTGACCGCAGGCTAGAACTGTACCTTGAGCATCTCTAAGAATCGCCCCCAAGCCAATTGTATCAGTGTTGATGTTGCCAGCATCCACGTTTAGTTTAACAGCATTGATTGTAGGAGGAGTCCACGCCATCTTGATCAACTCTCGAGGTCCAGTACCATCTTTTCCTCTGACAGATACAGCAAGAAATTCGTCTTTAAGGTGTTTTGCTGCGAAAACCACCTGAGAACTATTAAGGATTTTGTCCTCATGGAATAGTTTGTTCCTTGCACTCCACAGTTGGTAACAGATGAAGATAAAGAAAGTAGAAGCATTCATCGTGAGTGTGTCTAATGCATCAGAGAGCCATATTTTGAAACAGGAGACACTAGACTGTTGAAGAGAAGAAAAGCCTGCAAAGTCCCATGTTGTTTTCGCAAATGAGCATTCCTTTAATAGGTGCATGACTGACTCTACTTCACCACAGCGTTGACACCCAGGAGAGACAGTATTTATTCGAAGATGAATAAGCTCTTGGACTGGGAGCACCTCAAGAGAAGCACGCCACAAAAAGTTAGCAATTTTGGGTGGGATATGGAGATTCCATAGTTTTTTCCAGAAGCTTTGTTGCTGATTATTTGAATCCGAGCTAGCTGATCCATTATGTTTTATTTTCAAGGCCTGCTTGTAGCCACTTTTGACAATATAGTGCCCTGTGTGATGGTAGAACCAAACCAATCTGTCTTCTCTCCCTGCTAGTCCTATTGGTATCTTCTTAATGCGTTCCACATCGACTGGAAGGAATATCTTCTGTAATACATCCCATTTCCAAGTGCTCCCTTCATGATCAATAAGAGAGGCTACTGTGACCTCAGCATGAGAGTTGATGCAAGGCGATATAATTTTGAAAGTAGATGGTTGAGGAATCCACCTGTCCTTCCAAATATTGAGATTTGACCCGTTACCAACCTGCCAATAGGATCCTGATCTCAACACTTCTCTTCCAGCCAGGATGCTTTGCCATGTGTAGCTAGGATTAGACCCGGTGGTGGCTTCAAAAAAATTGCACTTCGAGTAGTATTTGGCCTTAAGAACTTTATTTAAAAGAGAATCTGGAATGGTGATCAGCCTCCAACTTTGTTTAGCTAGTAAGGCTAAATTAAATGCTTCAAAGTCTCGAAATCCCAAGCCTCCTTCTGCCTTTGGTTTGCATAATTGACTCCACTTGCACATGTGCATCTTGCGCTCCTGTGATTTGTGGCCCCACCAAAATCGACAAATCATCGCCTGTAAGTCAAGGCAAAAACCGGATGGTAGGAGAAAACATTGCATGATGTACGTAGGGATCGCCTGAGCCACTGCTTTGATTAGTGTCTCTCTCCCCGACCATGAGAGAAATTTCTCCTTCCAACCCGCAAGTCGTTGCCATAGTCTGTCTTTGATCTTCGAAAATAGGATTTTTTTGGATCTCCCCACCACCGTTGGAAGGCCCAAGTATAATTCATGATGGCCCGTTTCTTTCACTCCTAAGAAGTTTGTAATGGTATCCTTTAGACCAGTGTTAACACTTGAGCTGAATGCGACTTCAGACTTTTTGAGGTTGACTTTTTGTCCCGAGAGAGATTCATACTGCTGTAGGATATTTAAAACTGCATTTGCTTCTGCAATTGAAGCTCGACAAAATAGGATACTATCATCAGCAAAAAGCAGGTGAGAAATTGAAGGAGCCCCATTACATATACGGATCCCATGAAGAGACTTTGAGTTAATTGCCGAGTTGAGCAAACCAGTGAGGCCTTCTGTGCAAATAAGAAAAAGATAAGGAGATAGAGGATCCCCTTGACGAAGGCCTCGAGTGGGAGTGATGCAACCCATTGGATTACCATTAATAAGGACCGAGTAGGTAGCTGTTGACACAAACTTCATTACTGTCTTGTTCCACCTTTTCGAGAAGCCAAGTTTCCCCATCATTGCTGATAAAAAGGACCATTCCACTCTGTCATACGCCTTGACCATATCTAGCTTTAGGGACATAATCTTTCGCCTCCCTGTTCCTCCGCTCTTCATATGATGAAAGACTTCACAGGCAATAAGAGCATTGTCAGTGATCAACCTGCCAGGGACAAAAGCGCTTTGAGTTGGATCAATGATATCCCCCATCAAGTATTTCAGTCTGTTGGCTAAAACTTTTGTAGCAATCTTGCATACCACGTTGCATAAGCTGATAGGCCTGTATTCCGAGATGAGTTTTGGATCTTTAACTTTTGGGATTAGGCAAATATGGGTATGGTTAACTTGAGGCGGGATGTTTCCGTTTTCCAACATCTCCAAGACTACCTTAGTCACTTCATCCCCCACAGTGCTCCAATACTTCTGGTAGAACAAAGGCGGAAATCCATCTGGACCTGGAGCCTTAAGTGGATGCATCATCTTGACCGCTTGGAGTACCTCTTCTGCTGAGAAGGGCTGATCTAGTTTGTCCCTCATTTCCGTTGTGATTTTTGGTTGGACGAAATTGAGATCCCTGGGCTGCACTTGTAATCCATTGGAAGAGAAGAGAGTTGAATAGAAGTCGATGATATGATCATGGAGTTCTGCATCTTTCAAAACTGAATTATCTTCCTTTAATAAGCTCTCAATTCTATTAACTTGTTTCCTCCTTGAGGCTGAAGCATGAAAATATTTGGTGTTCCTGTCTCCTTCTTTTAACCATAGCACTCTAGATCTTTGTTGCCATTTCATTTCCTCTCTAAGAGACAGTTCCGCTAGTTCCTTCTTTAAGTTTGCTCTTAGTTGTAGTGATGCCCCATCGGTTTTGATACCCAGTTTCTTTATCTCATCTACTACCCTTTCCCTTTTTGTTGATATTGCTTTGAAGGTCATTTTACTCCAGGCTTGTAGCTTGGATCTGCACCTGTCTATGTTGTCGGCCCACCCATTTCCATTGACCCATGCCTCTGAGATGGTTTGGATGCAGCCAGGATCTCTACTCCATGCACTTTCAAATTTGAACCTGCGGTTGGGGTTATAAGGTATAGTGTAGGGTTCAAAATTAACTAGAATGGGTAAGTGATCCGATCCTGCCTTCAATAGGTGTCTGACACCTGCATGGTCAAACTTCTGGATCCAATCTCTGGAAGCAACACATCTGTCAAGTCTTTCCTCTATAAACGCTGCTCCTTGTCTGCCATTGTCCCATGTAAAAGGGTAACCTGTGTATCCTAAATCTGAGAGTCCACATTCAGTTAGAGTTTTTTGAAACTCATTTAGGGCTGACTCATGTCTTGGCACTCCGCCAACCTTTTCGGATTGCATAAGAATCTCATTGAAATCCCCTACTACCATCCAATTTGTCCGCAGTGGGAAGTTTATCTTTCTCAGGAGGTTCCATGATCTATGTCTGAGATGTCGCTCTGGCCACCCATAAAAACATGTAAGAAACCATGGAGGAGTATCTTTAAATGTCACTGTAAAATCCATGTGATGGGTCGAGAAGGATAACAACTTTAAATCCATTTCATCTTTCCACATGCAAGCTAGTCCACCACCTCCGAGTACCCCTCTAACATTAAAACCTTTATTAAACCCCAAACTTGATCTAATAAAACACATTCTATCCTCAGACACCCTAGTCTCCATTAGAAAGAGGATAGAGGGAGTATGCGATTGTAGCAATCGCTTTATTTTAGTAATTGCCAGGGTACTCCCCAAACCCCGACAATTGAAACTCAGCAGACTCATTGTGGTAGGCAACCGGGGAAATAACCCCCGGCCGCCTCTTCATTGTCATGAATCTGAGTGTTCAGATCATTCATTTTCAGTTTTTTTAAAACAGCCTCACTTCCATCACCTTGTATCTCCTGTCCCTCAGAAAAAAGTGAACCATTTCGCTTTGTTTGTCTATTGGCAATATCATTCGTCTCCCTCTCCTTTTTGGGTTTGTTTTTAGCCATTCTCTTCCATGTTCCTTGTCTAGTGTTCAATACATTATACTTTTTCGGATTTAGCCCCATTTGAACTCCACTTATTTCTCTCTCCATCATAGTGTTCTCGGTATCCTGTATTACTTGCAGAAACATCTCCTCATCAACCAACCCAACCCGATTTACTTCATTTACAGAGCTATTTTCTTGGTCCACGAAAACTGGTATGTTCACATCAGGTATCTTTAATGTATTGGGGATGAGTGTTACCTGGCTCATGGTAGACTGGTTCTCGGTCTCCTTCTCCAAGCTGCATGGAGGTTGAGAAGATTGGCATGAGGCAGGTGCAGCGACATTGGATACTGGTGACTCCGTTACTTTAGTTACGTCGCTTCCATGATTTCCTCGTTCCTTGCTCCTGACTGAGTTTAATTCTTCTAGGATTGTTTGCAGAGATTTGGCGTTGCGTGACCTCTCTCCTGCCTTGTCCATGCTCTGATCTGGTTTGTTGGGGCTCCTTGCATTGAGCTGAGCCAGCAGCTTGTCTTCTTTCTCCTTCTCGACTGAATTCCTGAGCTTGAACCCCTTGCGTGGAGAAGCCCTGAGCCAGTCACCATATTCAGCCTGGGAGATCTCATCTCGGCAGTCCTGGATCTTGTGCCCCAGATGTCCACAATTGTAGCAGAAGATGGGCAATCTTTCATACTTGAGTTCAACCCAGATCACTTCTTTCCCAAGTTCCAGCAGGACTCCTCGCCTTATCTTCTTTGAGATGGGGATAGTCACACGGAATCTGATGTAAGGAGCCCAGCTCCAGCTTTCATTCTCATCAAATTCCTCAAACTTGCCAATCATATTTGCTATAACCATTGCCGTTTCTTTTGAGTGCCAGAGGAATGGGATTTTGTGTGCTCTTGCCCATAAGGTCGTGTCTTCAATCTCCGGTATACTGCCCACATCGGTCTCTTTCATCTGTTTCAGCAACAGCAGTTGGTCGTCGAAGCACCATGGACCAAGATCTATCACTCTCTGCTTGTCCGATTCTAGGAAGAACTGAAAGATGAAGGAGTTATTGCCTAGATCTCTAAGGCTGAATCCCCTTTGCAGACGCCAACTGCTCAGCATCGTAGATCTGAAGGCGTTTATGTTGATCCCTTTGGTGTTCAGCAACTTCCCTATTAAACAGAGTGAAATCCGGAGTCTCTGTTTTTTATCTGTCTTTTCCTCCAGCTGCACTGTTCCAAGTTGGTTTTCTTCGTCTGTGAGATGCAGTCCGGATAGGAGTTTGTCGATGGATTCGTGGGAAGCCATCGTTTGTTTTGCTGACTTTGATGAGAAACCTTAGTGAAACTAAGGAGATGCAACCCCTAGGGTTTACCAGTAAACCAGAGAGGAGCGGGAGAAACCTCTACCACGAGAGGAGCCCATCATTTTCTTCTTTGATATCCCAAGAGTCATCAATTTCTTAAATTTATAATCGCATGATATCATTTTCTTGAAAAAAAAAATATCTTTGAAGTAAATTATATTTTATTGATTATTTAATTATAAATATTAACTAACTCATTTTGCATGCATGTGTATGCATATGAAGTAGGATATACCGTTAGATTAAAAATTTATATATTTTTTATATAATGGTTTCTTATGCACATGTACCAAAATATTCTATAAATTTTGTAAAATAAAAATTTAAAAAATATTTCATAAAATAGAATTACGGGTAGCTCGGGAGCCGACGGGAAAGGCTTCTTTACTTAACAAGGGCTCCTGAAAGATTTAGTAGCATGTGAAGGCTGCTGTATAATTAGTAAATAAAGGCTATATAAATGTTTTGCCAAATAATTGAATTATCTTTATAAGTTTAGAAAATTAAAATAATAAAAAACGTAGGAAAATTCAGTGGCGTCTTTATTGTTTAGTCAATCCTAAAATTTAAGTGTGTGTATATATATAGTATCAGTTTTAGGAGAAAATGTATCATGCACCTTTAAATTAAATCATAGAGGGACAATTAACTATGACGACAAATTATATTTTGCCGCCTCTAACGACAATAATACTTTGAATAATTAAAAATTTTCAAAGGTTTTCACTTCATTTTCATTTCTTTCTAGATAGTTTCTATTTTCAAAGTTTGGGACACATAGGATGAGCATGGACCGGTTAATCGATTTATTAACAATTTTCTTAAACCAGTTCATTACTATCAGTTAACCGTTATATCGATTTCGGTTTTTAACTCGATTTTTCGGATCGGTTTATCGGTTAACCATTAAAAAATTTTAATATATAAATTTAATAAATTATACATTTTATAATATTATTTTTAATAGTTAAAAATTATTTAAAAATGAAAAAAATACTAATTAAATACAATATCCATTAAAATAATCAAAATAAAATTTTCATAATTAATTATAAAAATTAAAAATATTCAATATAAAACTAACAACATAATGCTAATTATGCAAGTAATTTTAATATTTATTTACTAAAAATATATATTTTATAAAATTATATATCATAATATTTAAAAATTACACAAAAAATAAAAAATATAAGTATAAAATTTAAAATATAATTCATAATATATATATATTCGGTTTCAGATCGGTTAGCCGTCAATTTTTAAAATAAAAATTATAAATATAAAATTTCGATTCAATTAATTTAAAAATTTATCTAATTTCAGATCAAATTTTCGGTTAATTTAAATTTCGGTTAACCATACTCATTCCCATAGACACATATTCACCAATGAAGCAATATTACAATTATTTTTTACTTTCATTCAAGAATATTTATTTTGGTATAATTTTGAAACAAATTTAGGTATTTGAAGTTACGTTAAAAAAATTTAGCAAAACAGGGTGTTAGAAAATAACAATCGTGGATGCCATTTTCTTATAGATGGGTCCCACGGCACTAGATAGAAAATTTGATAAAAAAAGGGCATGTCACTGTACAGTTTTTCACCGTTTCAAAACATCGCTGTTTGGCTTCTTACACAGAAACAAATGGTAAAATTTTTTTTTGGGACGCGCATGCTTGTTGCCGTTTTTCATATGTGGAGCCCGCTTTAAGGAAAAGAAACTGAAAAGGACGCAGTTGTGCCGTGGAGAAGCATATCACGTGTTTGAAATAAAACTGTATGACACAAATACAATAACTGGTTGGAATGGGGAGTCTACGGAATGTACAGTTAAAATAATATTTTGATATTTTTTTATTGATTTGTTAAAATTAAAAAATAAATAAATAAAGCTTTCCTTTTATTGATTTATTATTTTGGAGAATTTTTTTTTCCATCATTGCTTACTTAAATGGGATTTTGAAAATGAAATTAATAGGATTGATTTTATAATATTCATTCATCTTTGTGAAAATAAATTAAATATAAAAACTTTAAAAGGGAAAGATATCATGAAGAATAAATTATTGTTACTATTTATTTGATCATAGTACAGGAAAAGTTTAATGATATTTTTTTACATTTTAAGAAAATTGGAAAAAATTATGATGTTTTCATTCAATAAAGTATAAAAAAAAATTCAGTTTAATTAAAATCTTTTTGCAAATATGTTTAGTTTGAAATTTAAAATATAAAGTAGATTAAAGTTGTAAATTTTTAAATTGAAAAATTAATTTAAATTTGGACGTCTAATGAACAAAATAAATAAGTACACGTGAGATTTGAGGATATTGACAATTAGTGCACCAGTGCATTTGAATTTAATATTTTATAAATTTAATTTTGTTTTTTATAATTACATAATTAAAATTGAGAAAAAAAAATTCAATTTGAATTACATAAAATTTTCATATTTTAACTTTGTTATTACAAATTTAGTCATTCAAGAAAAAAGCTTCTTTATTTTATAAATAAAGAAGTTAAGAAAAAAAAGTTTCTTTATGTAAAATTAAAGTCTTTTTACATGTCAATCTGATAGAAATTATGAAATTATATATGAAAATCGTAAAAAGAGATAAATAATTAATGTCCAAGAACTATTCTAAAATTCAGTTCATAGGTAAAGAACTATTAAGTCACAAGGAGGAGTTCCCAATCAGCCGATTTGGTACATATAGCAAATAACATATGTTATTTCAATGAACAGTAAATTCCCAACCACTCCTGCTTTTTCTTTTTTAATTTCTTTTCCTTAATGCGGGCCCTACAACACTATAAATTATTTTTTTTAAAAAAAATGTATAAAAAACAGCAACAATAGATGACGGATTCAGACATGCAGGTCCAAAAAAAGTTTTAATATTTATGCCTGTGTACGAAGTCAAATGATGCAGTCAAATAATTTCTAGTCCAACAATGATGGCATTTTATGGTATGCTCTAATGACTTAATTTTATGGATTTTTTCTATTTTGAGAGTACATCAAATTACCGTAGCATGTTATTACTAATTTGATATACTAAATTAGCATAAATTTATAGGAGTTATCAGGTACTTCAATGAGTATGTTATCTCTTTTACTATTGTTAGAAAAATAAATTCTAATTAAGATTGCATTATTACTAGTCTTTCATCTTGACTTGGAAGCAATTTAGGGTGAATTAGCAAATAATCATATGATATATAGACTGAAGAAATATTGGCTAGTCCAAGAGTTTGATTTTTAAAATTCTTCTTTGATGGCTCAAATATTGTTTTCTTAAATTTAAAATCACATGATATCATTTTCTTGAAAAAAAATATCTTTGAAGTAAATTATATTTTATTGATTATTTAGTATAAATATTGGCTACTCATTTTGCATGCATGTTTATGCATATGCAGTAGTACATACTGTTAGATTAAAAATTTATATATTTTTTATATAATGGTTTCTTATGCACATGTACCAAAATATTCTATAAATTTTATAAAATAAAAATTTTAAAAATATTTCACGGGTAGCTGGGGAGCCGACGTGAAAGGCTTCTTTGCTTAACAAGGGCTCCTGAAAGATTTAGTGGCATGTGAAGGCTTTTGTATAATTAGTAAGTAAAGGCTATATAAATGTTTTGCCAATTAATAATTGAATTATCTTTATAAGTTTAGAAAATTAAAATAATAAAAAACGTAGGAAAATTCTGTGGCGTCTTTACTATTTAGTCAATCCTAAAATTTAAGACATATATATATATATAGAGAGAGAGAGAATATCAGTTTTAGCAGAAAATGTATTATTCACCTTTAAATTAAATCATAGAGGGACAATTAACTATGACGACAAATCGTAATTGGGGCCTCTAACGACAATAATACTTTGAATATTTAAAAATTTTCCGAGAGTTTCACTTCATTTTCATTTCTTTCTAGATAGTTTCTATTTTCAAAGTTTGGACACATATTCACCAATGAAGCAAAATTAAAATTATTTTTCATATTATCTATTATATCTTTCACGTTCTAAACAATATTTCAAGTTTAAAAATCACCCAAAATCTATTATAATACAAATGATTCAAGCCAATAAGTTAGGATTCAAGCTATAAGAGAAAATTTTGAAATACCAACCCTGATCCATGAATGTATAATGACTTGTCTATACAATAGATTTATCCACTTTCACCTTCTCTTTTAGTTGTTCCTTTCAATGTTGCAGAACATATAATCCTTTAGTTATGGTGGCTGTAAAATTTTCTTATTATTGAAGGGAGAAGGAAGGGTTTTTTTTTATTTATACAAAAATCCTAGTGACTCTAAAATTTTCTACAGGCTCAATAACCATTATCTTGAACCCACAATATATTAGAGTCATCCAAATAATATGGGCCACACTTTTATGATTAATTAAATTAATCTAACAATCTCCCACTTGGCCTATGTTACGACTTGATGATCCAATAATATATATACTTTAAGCGTGCATCATACATTGAATCTATCAAGTTATCAAACTTGAATTGTAACACCTCGAATCATAAAGACCCGAATAGTATGGTTGGATCAATCCGATTTCAGAAATGATTCAATAAAATAAATGGTTTAATATATATATATATATACATATATATATATAATAATTTTAATTAATAATTTATAGAATTTGTACCGTGATTAATTTAAATTATAATTAATCATGACTAATTATGCTTGGACTTGATTGGTATTTTATACATGTATTCATAGTGTAATTACATGTACATTACATAATCTGGATACTTTGGTGTAATTAGGGACGTGCATAATACATATATATGTATCTGTGAGTGTTGGAGATGCGATATTCATGCTAACTCGGACTACTTATTTACAATACTATGTTGAATTTCGGAATGTAAGAACTACGTGGTTCTGATTCCCTAAAAGGGATATGAAAGAAGCTTAAAAATTGATATCTCAAGTCCGAACCAAACTGTATTCATATGATTATGTACATTGTTATAAGTACACTGAATTAAGTTTTTGTTTGGAAGTTAATTATGTAAATTGTGATTGATTACTTAAGATTGTGGAAGTAGTTAAGTTATGTGATTTTTAAAGTGTTATTGGAAAATTTTCCATATGGGACTGCCAACAATTAGGGAAGATTTTGTCGAAATTTCTATAAAATGAATAGTATATTAAGTTAATAAGACAATTCTTCGATTGGTCCTCTTAGAGATAATTAAATCTGAGTGTGGCAACCGATATATAATAAAATATTTTATTAAATAAGGTAGATAGCTTATTCATACTGAATTTAATTATGTAATATGTAAAATAACAAATTTAATACAGATAGAAGTATACATCTATATAAGTACGTGCGTGTATATGATTGGGTGTGAATGATTTAAGATTTGATTTTTGGTGACCGTCTGATACTAATTAACAAATAAATTGTGTGAATCAAAGAATGATTTTGGAAATAACAATATTAGTATAATGGTTACTTGATCGGTGAAGAATGCTAGATTGAATGTTTTATCGAGGAGGATGGGAATATGTGTGTTGGAGTTTGATTGAGGCTGTGGAAATAGTCGTATGATGGTAGAAGTGTTGATATTTATATTCTTATTTCACAGGGAGTTGTCGATATTTAGGGAAAATTCTGTTAAAATTTCTAGAAAATAAATAGTATTTACGAAATATCAAGGTTTTAAGAAGTAAATTTTATTAGTTAGTCATTTTAAAGGAATTTAAGTTCCGGTGTGACATCCGATATCTAGATCTTTTATCTGATCGGGTATAGGGTGTTACATGAATGAACTGAAATGATGGGATCATGGCGGTCATAAGTCATTTAACGATATGATTCCTTCCATATATCACACAATCAACTTAATTCATAACAACTGTAATCGAGAAATACTGTAATTCTCAACTTTAATGTTTTCTAATAATATAGTTTGTCACCACGATGAAACAATACGTGTACATAACATAATGTGACAACTAAGTAAATAAGCAAAAACACAACTTTCATATAATTCACAAGTGTCAAAATGATAATAACAAATAACCAAACATATGTATATACGTAACATGATCTCATGCTAACAATGACTTATCTATAATGCCCTTTCAACATGGCCAGTAAATGTTTTAGGCGATAATCCTTTAGTTAACGGATCTGCTACCATTAGATCAGTTCTAATATGCTCAATTGACACTTTATGTTTTTGCACTTCTTTTTTTATTGACAAGTATTTCAAATCTACGTGTTTAGCACCATTAGAATACTTATCATTTTTAGAGAAGAAGATAGCTGCAGAATTATCACAATATATAAATTCTTAGCGATCTAGTTTCGCTGTCGACAATACCTAGCCCTAAGACAAAGTTTCACAACCATAATACTTGAATAGTGGCCTCAAAGCATGCCACAAATTCAGCATCCATGGTGAAAGTAGCAATGTGTTAGTGGTTATTTCCTAGGCTAAACATTAGGTTCTTTATGTAATGTCACTTTTCATTTTTTAAAATTGAATTTTCTTCATGTTATTAAATTGTTGGCATGTTACATTATAATATTGTTTGTAAATAACAATCTAATGTTATTTTGACTATCCCTAGTCATATGAATAATGATAAATAAAGAATAGTATAAGTTTGATTAATAATCATGAGATAATTATATATGATGATATGAATTAAACTTATAAATACTTGTTAGAGAACAAAGTACTGGATAGACCCGCTATGAGATACTACATGGGTTAATGTCATTAGTGATCTCATAATAGTTATGTTATTAATCCTTTGACCTGAGATTATCACAGTATCCTACATGACAAATATTATATTTTGACATAATCAAACATTATCTTTAATCGGATAATTATAAATATTATGATTGGACATAATGAGAATCATGCAGACGATAGTGAATAATCAAGAAGAAATTTATCCCTCTCTTATGAAAGAGATATCTATTGAGTCCCTCGATAAGTAAGACTGAAAAATGCATGGCCGTACTCAAATGAATTGATGAAGCGATCAATATCATTTGATATTATCAGTTTACTTAGTGATCGAGAAATTATATGTTTGGACTATATAAGTTTGACATGGACTATAACTTTTGTTCAAATAAGATATCGTGTGACAAACGGATTATAACATGTTCTATAAGGTTAAAATCGAATTATCGATATTCATATTATTTGGATAGTCATAATATCTTGCTAAAGGCTACTTATGACTTGCGGGCTCGTGATGAAATTGGGGTCCACTACCAATATAATATGAACCTATTGGGTCGCACACATATAATGTGATGAATGGACTAAGGGTTAATTCAGGCATTTTTAATTTTATTTTGTAATAAATTAAAATTTAAAATATAACAATAATAAAAAATATTTAAGATTAATATTAATATTATTCTTATTTTAAATAAGAAATAAGGTATTTCTTATTTTAATAAGAAAAGTGGGCTCGAAATTTTCTCTCTCTTAATTAGGGTTAGGTCAACTATATATATATATATATATATATATATATATATATATATATATATATATATATATATATATATATATATATATATATATATATATATATATATATAAAGATGTATATATAAAATCCTAATTTAAGCATAAAGAGTGAGTTATAGCCGCCATTTAAGGGAGAAACAAAAGAAAATCATTTTCCTTCTATAATCTCAAAAAGGAGAGAAAACAAACCCTAGCCGCCAAGGAAGAGAGCTAGCACCCTGGAAGATTCTCTTTATTGCATTTGCGTGTGGATACCGATAGAGGGTGTCATTTCGCGTGAAGTCGCATCTACAATTCGATTTATCTGCGCTTCGAGAGGTTGGTAATCGTTACACTTCTCTTTCTATTGAATCAATTAGATCGCTTGGATCCATGGTGGGTTTTTTTTCAGCTGCAAAGTTTTAATTTTAATATTTCGAAACCCAACACAATGACAGACTGCTTTCCACTCTACCAAGAAATTGTCCCTCTTGCTAGTTCGAATAGATAACCAAAAGTAGATTTCCTTGAATTTACACAGCCAGCATAGTTTGAATCTGAATAACCAATCACTTCTAAGTGATCCAATTTCATGTATGTGAACATGTAATCTTTGGTGCACTGTAAATATCTAAGAACTTTCTTTGCAGCTTTCCAGTATTCCATTTCGGGATAGTTTGATATCAGCCCAACATCCCAATAGTAAAACTAATATCAAGTCGAGTATAAGTCTGAATACACATCAGACTCCCAACTACAAATGCATAGGGAATAGATTTCATTTTCTTTCGTTCCAAATCATTCTTGGGGCATTGCATTTCAATAAATTTATCCCCTTTTTGAATTGGAGAACAACCCCTACTGAACATTTTTCTCTAATACTTTATTAATATATCTTTTCTGAGACAATCCTAACAATCTTTGTGCCCTGTCACAGAATATTTCTATTCTAATCACATAGTATGCCTCACCCACATCTTTCATTTTAAGGTTATTAGAGAGAAATTTCTTTACTTCATGTAACAAGCCCAAATCATTAGCAGCTAAAAGAATATCATCAATATACAATATCAAAATAATAAACTTACTCCAACTGACCTTCATATAGATACACTTATCAACAGTATTCTTTACAAAACTATACGAGGTAACGGTATCATTGAACTTAAGATACAACTGTCGAAAAGCTTATTTCAAACCATATATTGACTTCTTTAATTTACACACCATATTTTCCTTTTCTGCAGTCACAAAACCCTTCGGTTGTTCCATATAAACTTCTTCTTATAAATCAGCATTCAGAAAAGCGATCTTTATATCTATTTGGTGAAGCTCTAAATCATAATGAGCTACTAATGCTATAACAATTCTCAAAGGATAATTCTTTGAAACCGAAGAGGTCTCTTTAAAGTCAATGCCATCCTTTTGAGTATAATATTTGGCTACAAGTCTAGCTTTATACATTTTAATTGCCTTTTGAGTCCCCCTTTTGGTCTTAAAGACCCATTTATAACCCACTTGCTTTGAGCCTTTAGGTAACTCAACAAGTTCCTAGACTTGATTATCATCCATAGATTTTAACTTTTTTTTCATAGCATTGAGCCACTTTTCAGAATTGTTACATTTCATGGCTTCTTTGAATGAGATTGGATCCTTATCAATGCTTAAGTCACATTCATGCTCAACTGAATATATCATATAGTCATCAGATATTGCTGATCTTTTCTCTCTTATAGACCTTTGTAATATTATTTCTTGTGGTATCACATCGTCATTTAAAACTTGCTCATCACTTATTGGTTCATTATTGACATTCTCTTCTAGTGGGTTTGGAATATCAACTTCTTGCTCTGGTATGTTGCGTGGCTATAATGCAACAAAAGGAAAAACAACTTGAGAAGAGACACTAGATGAAGAATTTTCTATCTGAATCTCTTTAATATCCACCTTTTGTGGTTCCTCACTACCATTGATTTGTCCACTTTCAATGAACCTAGCATTACCAGACTCAACTATTCTTGTACCATGGTTAGGACAATAAAATATATACCATTTGGATTTTTTTT
This sequence comes from Excoecaria agallocha, assembly GCA_037975025.1. Classification (NCBI taxonomy): domain Eukaryota; kingdom Viridiplantae; phylum Streptophyta; class Magnoliopsida; order Malpighiales; family Euphorbiaceae; genus Excoecaria; species Excoecaria agallocha. The sequence goes on along the minus strand of CM075806.1, from coordinate 3,897,626 downwards.
GGATAACCAATGAAGTAACCGCTAATGGTTTTTGCATCAAGTTTCCTTTCATAAGAATTATAAATCCTTATTTATGTTAGGCAACCCCAAACATGTAGATGCCTCAGGCTAGGTTTCCTCCCTTTCCACAATTCATAAAGTGTCACAGGAACTACTTTACTAGGAACCCTATTAAGTAGATATGCAACTATCTTTAATGCATACATCCATAAAGATAAAGGTACATTAGTATAACTTAACATACTCTTAACCATATCCATAAGAGTATGATTTCGCCTTTTAGCTATACCATTTTGTTGTGGTGCACCAGGCATTATATACTGTAAACAAATGGCCCGACTTAGAAGAAGTTTTGCAAATGGACCTGGACACTACCCATTCTCATCACATTTACCATAATATCCACCACCTCTATCGGACCTTATTACTCTCACTTTTGCATTTAACTACCTTTTCACCTTATTAATGAATACTTCAAGAATGTTCACTAATTGAGATTTTTTGTGCAGTAAATAGAGATAATAATAATAAGGTGAATAGTCATCAATAAAGGTGATAAAATACTTTTCACCACTTCAAGATAGAACATGAAATGGACCACATATATTAGTGTGTATCAATTCAAGCAACTCAATATTTCTTGTGGCTAAGTTCTTGGATATATGTTTGGTTTGCTTGCTTTTAATGCAATCCACACACACATCCCAATCAGTATAATCTAGTTGAGAAAAGATTTCACTTTTCGCTAATCTCATCATCCTTTCTCTAGATACATAACCTAGCCTTTAATGCCACAAGTAAGCAGAGTGTTCATTATGTGCACTACGTTTATTACCAATATTGTGCTCAACATGAAATAGGGATTCACAAAAATTAATATCAAGGTTGAAATGGTATAAACCATCCATTAATGTACCAAAACCATAATAGTACTTCCGTTTATAAAATAAAAAAGCATTGTTTTCAACATTGAAATTAAAACCTATCTTATCCAACTTACTAACAAAAATTAAATTTCTAGCACATCCAGGAATATAGAGACACTTTTCAAGATCTAGACTACAATCCGTGTCTATAATCAATCTATACGTTCCAATTCCTTCTATTCGCGCCTTCATTATGTTACCTATAAACATGAACTATTTAGTTCTGGTTATGGTTTGGATTGAAAGGAATCCATACATAACATGTGACATATGAGTAGTTGCACCTAAATCTAACCACCGGGTATTATTGGGCACCTCAATAAAGTTCGATTCAAAACATACTGAAACATAGTAAATACCTTTCTTTTCGAACCAAGCCTTCTTTTATGGCAATCTTTCTTAAGATGACTAGCCCTTTTTGCAAAAGAAACAACGCTGCTCTTTATGGATTTGGCCCTCATTAACCTTCATTGGGGCTTTGTTCTTCTTTTCTGGCTTTCCCTTTCTGCTGCTAGCTTTATTATGTACTGTAAGATGGATGGATCATTGTTTCATTTTCTTTAATCTCCCTTCCTCCTGTACCAATATGGCCTTAATTTCTTAAAGGTTCCATTTCTCCTTAAAAGTGTTATAATTCACTTGGAACTAGCCAAATTTAGGAGGAAGTGAGTTGATAATAAACTGTACTAGAAAGAATTCACTCTAATCTATCCCCATTGATTTTAGCTTTACAGCCAGATTTGACATGCCTGTTACATGATCTTGAATGGGTTAAAACCAATCAAACTTCTTGGTTGTCAGTTCACTCATCAAGTTTCATACAATAGACTTGTCAGCTATGTCTGATTGTGAGTACTCTTTAATCTTCATCATGAATTCCCTTGCATTGTCTGTATTGGGCATTAATGGTTTAACATTTTCAGCCATTGTCAATCACATCAAGTTCAAACTTAGCCTATTAGACTTTTCTCAAGCCTCAAAATATTTCCTTTCGACTTGTGTACTGTTATCAATAATGGTTGCAGGCTTCTCAGCAACTAATGCTAGGTTTTTGTCCATAATACTCAACTGAAATTGAATTTATTCAGACCATTAATCGGCATAGTTTAGCCTATTGAACTTGATCAAACCATTGTCCATAGTTAACAAATTATTAAAAGCTGCAAACATATTCAAATAATAATATATTCAGATAATAATAATCTTTAATATATATATATATATATATATATATATATATATATATATATATATATATATATATATATATATATATATATATATATATTTAGTTCACCCTTACCTAAATACATACCTTAATATCATAATGATGCCAACAAAATGAGTATATACATACTTTAATAGATAGTCAACTATACTCAAGCTAGTATGAATGTTATCTTTGGATATACAAATATATTCACCAAGTATGTCGATGAGTCTCTTTAGCATTATTAATTATAAGCAATGATCTACCTTTAGGTGATCTCCTAGCATTATAATTAATAAATTTAATTATTCAGTTTATTTTTTATGTCATTGATTAGCATGCATTATATAACATGAATAATTGAAATAATACATAATTAAATATCTAAATATCTTTTTAAGCAAGGTCACTTTGGTGACTAACAAGCTTTATATGCAATAAATATTTAATTAAGTAATAATAAATAAATTTAAAAATTTAACTATAATATCCAAAATTTTTAGGGATCAAACCGTAATTTTACTATCAAATTTTAATGGTCCAAAACAATGAGAACCAAGATGCACTTTGCCATTTTTGTAACTTATGATTTCCGTTTCGAAAATCTCACCAAATTGTCAAAAGTGCCTTTGACAATTCCAACAAACCAAACAAATAGTACAATATGTCTTTTGACAATTTCCACAAAAGACAAAAAGTCCAATATGCCTTTTGACAATTCCATCATTTTCCCAATGAAACAAAATGCAGTAAATTGAAATCCAAAGTTTTAAACCAAAATCAATTAACTTTAGGCAAAAAGCAACCCGACGGAAATCATCTTACAGGTGATATAACTCAATGGAAATCAATTCCAACCAAGCCAAAGAGGACAATTTCCAGCCATAACATAATCAACAATTATCCAATAAAAAATTAATTAACTTTTAAGTTTACCTATAATATTTGTTCTAGATCCAATAACACTATAATAAAATTAAACATAAAATTAAACATTTAATTCATGTAAAATTATAGCGGAAGTAAAAAAATAAATTTAATTTAATTCCATCTTGAATCCTAAAATTTAACTTTAATGTGAATCAAAATATCATAATAAGCTATGATATCACATGTTATCTATTATGTCTTTCATGTTCTAAACAATATTTCAAGTTTAGAAATCACCCAAAATCTATTATGACACAAATGATTCAAGCCAATAAATTAGGATTTAATCTATAAGAGAAAATTTTGAGATACTAGCATTGATCTATGAGTGTAAAATGACTTTTCTATGCAATGAATTTATCCACCCTCACATTTTCTTTTAGTTGTTCCTTTCAACAGTGCATAACATGTAATCCTTTAGTTATGGTGGTTGTAAGATTTTCTTATTATTGAAGGGAAAGGGAATGATTCTTTGCTATTTATATTAAAACTCTAGTGACTCTAGGCCCAATAATCATTATCTTGAGCCCACAAAAAATTAGAGTTGCCCAAATAATATGGGCTACACTTTTATGATTAATTAAATTAATCTAACATTTCACTCTTATTCAGTTAATCAATATATAGTTCTGCAAGAATATATTCATTCTTTAATAATCGTGTTGTGTCCTTCAAAATCCATACATATTTTATTTGTATTTCTAGAAAATTAGTTGGGTACGTATGTATAACATATATCTCTAAACTGTGATATGGCATCAAAGTTAAAAAGTAAATGTAATCAGCACAAATAAATTCTAATTGGATCGATAAATAACTTGAAGGTCCAGCTAGGCAATTATGAAATGGAGGGTCCTTGGCTCCAACTTCTAAGAAATTAAATAACATTATAGTGACTATCAAATAGTATATAGTTTAATTGTTTTTTTCCCTCATATAAATGGCATTAAGATGCTTCTCTGTTCGTAGCTCAATGCAAATCAAAGAAGAATCATGGCTGCTGTCTCTTCCTCTGTTGCTACTTTGGCCAAGAGGTAAGCAAGTGTTTTCTTCTTTTGTTCAAATAAAAATGTGAAAAATGTATCTCTACTTGAAAACAATCTTTGCCTTAATCATATACAAAGTTATATATATATACATATATATAAAGTAATTATTGTTTCGTTTATATAGCAATTTGTAACTGAATTGCTTCGTAAATTTATTTTAGATGAGAAAAAAATGTATAATCCGGCTAAACGTATTCATAGATAATTAAAGAAAAGAAAAAATACAATGCGTATGCTGGTTACAGGGGAAAATGGCTTTGATTACAGGAGGAGCAAGTGGAATTGGGGAGGCAATAGCAAGAGTTTTTGCAAGAAATGGAGCCAAGGTTGTGACGGCGGAAATTTTGAGTTTAAGAAATGGCCCCTATTTTTTATATAATTTTGTATTATAAATTTTTATGGTTAACAGAAAATTATTAGTTAATCAAACTGAAAAATCGAAATCGATAGACTATTTAACTGAATATAACGGATTAGTTAATAGTTAATAATTTTAAAAAATCGATATTAATGCACTTCTTAATTTTTTTAATCATAGACTGGTTACTGGTCCAAAAATCCAGTGATTAGGAGGAATCCAGAACCATATCCCTTTGGTTTTGGATTTGGACCCAAATTGATAATGGGCGTTCACTTTTTCTTGGTTTCAAATCCGTGCATATTTATAATTCTTCAGAGTTCTTTTTTATATGAATTTATAATTGTGATAAAACTAACTTCGAAATATAATTTAGATCATTTTGTAGCAATAATAAATTAATTCATAATTATTAAACTTCTGTTTCATGACCAGAAAGAGAATTTGCAAGCATGTGGCTACAAAAATGACGTGCACTTATTTAGTTGTTACAAGCATAACAAAGATAAGGTAATTATTTGGATTAAATAAGAAGATGAAGGATAAAATGTTCAGAGCTTGGAAGTGGGATCAGGCAGGGAAGCAGCTCCATCAACAACAAGATTCAACCCAGAAACACATCTAGACTCATCACTAGCAAGATACAAAGCAGCCTCAGCAATATCATTGGCCCCTAATTTCACCTCTTTCAAATGAGCCGCTGATGAAGCTAATTGCTCAATTTGTTCAGCTTCCAATCCCAATGCACCAGTAGCTAAAGCAGATGGCAAAGCACTTGGTGAAATACAATTCACTCTGATCCCAAATTTCCCCAGTTCCACAGCCAAATTCTTAGTAAGCCCAACAACAGCATGCTTTGAAGCTGTATAAATATAAGGTCCTCCATATGACACTGAAGAAGCACTAGCAGTGAACAGAATGCAACCTTTCTTCTCAGGAATCATTACTCTCGAAGCATGTTTGGCTCCCAATAATCCCCCATAAACATTCACATCGAATACTTTTAGAAACGTTTCACGTTCCAGTAATGCTATTGTGGAATCATATTTACCTAAAATTCCAGCGTTGTTGAACATAATGTCGAGTTTTCCAAGGACTGAAATTGCTGTGTTCACTGCATTTTCTACATCAGTTTCATTAGTAACATCACAGTGTACAAAGGTCACTGGTTGTCCGAATTCTGATTGGATTCCAGCTGAGACTTTGTTGCCCAAATCGGATTGAATATCCGCTATTATAACCTTGGCGCCGTGCCTGGCTGTGCTCTCGCCTATGCCGCTTGCTCCGCCGGTTATCAGCGCTACTTTGCCTTCTAATCTGCATAATTATGAACAATTCGAAGCTAATATTAAAGCTGTAGTTAAATCCATGGCAACGCAGCTAGTTTTGTTGATTCTTTTTTGCTTACCTCTTGCCTGCCGGAGCTGGACCGGAAGAGCTTTCCATATTTTACTAGCTTCTAATCTTGGTTTAATTATGGAAATGATTTGGTTTATAATCTGGTTTAGAATATATAATGGAATTAAGAGATTATACGCAGACAAAAGAATAATTAATTATCATCTTGTTATAAAACTAATTAAAGTAAAGACATATATAGTATGCACAAAGAATTTTCTCTTATTGATTGTTTATACTGAATAACCACAATAGGGTATTTATAGATACAATATAAAAGTAATAGAATTCTACTAGAACATGGAGGTAGATGAATTTGAAAGTCATCCATACACTTCATAATTATCACAATACTTTTCCTTGGATGACTATGCATTGTGAATATGCCTCGTTAAAAATTTGCTAAGAAAAACCCAGTGAGATAAAAACTTAGCGAAGGAAAAAGAGTATAGTATTCATAAGCTATATACTTCCCTTTAAAAATACAATAATTACAACATTTTCTTAAACTGAAACATCCCAATACTGTTTACATACTTTCTAAAAATCAAAGTCGGTAGAATTTTGGTGAAGAGATCAGCTAGTTTACTGCTAAAGAAAACTTTGTGATTTATTCAGACTTCAATATTGTTGGTCGTTGTTTTTGAACAATAATCTACACATTACTTTATTGTATTGAGTTATGTCTTCTAACTACATTAGCTTTCAATTAACTCCATGAATAGCTAATATTGAGTAATTCGATAATTATCAACATTATTAACAATATTTATCATCTATTTTCAAAACTTATATAATTTATCATTACAAAAATCACTTCTAGGATTGTTTTTCTAGAAATATGGAGTTGTTGATTTTTATTATTTTTTAACTTTTCAAGAGTATCACTTTAGAAATTTTCGTTTCATTTTTTTTCAAAGATTGATATCTTTCCCATTAAAAGATCTGTCATACTTCTGACGGACTTTTAAAATTATTGACAATATTACAAAATATCATACATGAACAATAATTGTTTTGCCTTTTTCTATTTGATAAGTCATGCTAGCAATCTTAAAAGGGTTATGGACATTCATAATCACGGAATTTATAGTACATATTTTCCCTTAAATGTCTATTAATAAGTATTGTGCCTCATTAAAATCCTACTGAAAAAAAATCCTATGGGATAAAAATCCAGTAAAGGAAAAAAGAGTACACAACATTTTAATACACATTATAAACTACCTCATTAAAAACCTTAACAGGAAAATCCAGTGAAAAAAAAACTTTAGTTAAGGAAAAAAGAGTACAACGTGTATTTTTCTTTCCTTTATAAAAATATTGGTACACAACTTTAAATTTGTGCATTCAGAATTTTGATACGTAATATTATAAATTTTTTTTCTAAAAATGAGCCACATATTTTCTGGATATGCTTACTATATATATCTTTTGGATATATTATGCATGAACTGAAAAATAATAACTAAAACTTATTTCATAAAATTACATGTTGTACATTTTCAAACATGTACAAATTCATCTACATATCTTCCATTGCTTTAAGATAAGAAATTTTATAAAATCTAATAGTATAGTCGTATGTACAACAGGTACATGACTAATATACTTTTATACCATATCAGAAATAAGTTATCCATTCTCAAATAATTTTCTTAATCATTTTTATTCTTTCTCTTAATTATCAACCATTTCTGGTGGTGAAAATTAATCGTACAATAGTAATATCAATTCTTGAACATACCATTTTTATGGCCATAATTCTATAATGTTTCATTCACTTCAAAGAATGAAATAGATGTAATAAAATAATTTCATAACATGTATATAACATAATTATATATTAGCTATAACAAATGAATGCATTTAATAACTTAATTAAAATATTTCTTAAAAAAGTAATTAAAGATAGTAAAATTATCCAAATAAAATATATATGATTATATAGAGAACTAAAATCTTTAAAAGAATATGTAATTTTATGTAACAATTTGATAATTATCATGTAATGCATGATTACATAATACATCAATAACAAATGTATGATCATGAAATATGTTATATCTAGTAACTTAACAACCATTGAAGCAATGGAATATAATTTATAAACATATAATCACATTATAAAAATTTATTCTCTCAATAAAATAGAACTCAATCTTCAAGTGAAAACAAAAATTACTTTCCAAAATTCGTTAGAGCATTTTGAACTTTTCAAGAGTTTTAGTAATTAAAATCATAAATAAATCATGACAATAGGTAAATTATAACACTTCAAAATCATACACATAAAATTCAATGCATATATTTGTATTAAATAAAATTTTTTAGAAATATTTATATGTTTCAAGAATGATAAATCCTTCAGGAACTATATGTAATTTTATTACCAAATAAGCAAATAGTATCAATTAGTTACATATTAATATATTACCAAATTGACAAACCGTAAAAACTTATTGCATTCATTATAAGAAAATATATATTTTTACAATCGATGCCAATTCATTTCAATAAATATTATAAAATAAATCATATTTTACGACTTCATTGTTTATTGTATGAATATCGATTTTACTCTTTTGACATCATACTTTTTAATATTTTGAACTGCAAGTCCAAAAATTCATATTGTATACAATTAATATCTGTATTTTTCAACAGATTTAATTTTAAGATCCTCACTATATTGATATCAACATCAATATTTTTATACAGAAATGTTGTCGACAATTTTATCCTTTTTGGTTCCTTTTTAAAAATAAATAACATATTGAGATCTCTTATTTAATTTCAGGTACCTAAACCACTTCTGAGGTTTAAAAAATTAGTTATGTCATAAGTTTTTTCAGAAGTACCCGCCTCCATAATATGACTATATGAATTTATTTGCTCCTTATCATTCAAAAATTTTATTCTTATTTGGAACCGAATAATTTACCTTACAAGGTAAATTGTCCTACTGGGACATTATTTTGAATTGGAGCATTTACAGCTAATACAAATGAGATTTAATAAATCTCTACACACTAACAAATACATTGGCATCATAATTAACTGATCTTTTGAACTTCAAGTTCACGATATGAGGATCTAAAATATACATAATGTATTTATTTATTTATTTATTTTTGTTGTTTTCTTCCCCTTATATTAGGAAAGCTATGAAACAAAATCCAATTTTAGTGCACTTAATTTAAATAATCTCACAAACTACTGATTGTGAGTTGATAATAAATACACATGTGAATATTTTATTGATACATCTTTCAAAAATATTTGAGTATTTCACATGGTGGATAGTGGGCCCACATATATTATCTTTATTCATTCCAGAATAAAGAAAATTCAATCCATTTATTAGCTAGTGATACCTTAATAATATTTCTTAAAAACAAATAGATTATGAAAATTTCTTAAGTTGAATTAAAGAAACTTCTGGTTCTCTAATAAATATATGAATTTTCAATAATTTATGCATTATAATCGATCCATAATGGTCAAACCGGTCATGCCTAGTAATTCATTATTAATTAGTAAACTTCAGGTTTACTAATTTTATTATATCAGTTGATAAATATTAAATTTTTTTAATATTAATATCAAACAGATATTTATTAAATATCTGTGATAGTTAATAAACTAAATACTTATTAGTATTTGTATGAATTTTCAAGTTTATTATAATCAATAAACTTCAGTCAATTTTTAAGTTTACTATAATCAATAAACTTCAGGTTTATTTATATTAGTATCAATTTGTAATGGCCTCAACACTGGGTCAGCCGTGAACAGTACTTTCTGGTGGTGAATAGTGCTTTTCGGACTCGAAAGTCAAAAATATTTTATTGGATCATCGAAAAGTATTAGTCATGGGGAGTCCGGGTTGAAATTTGAAGTGAAATTAAGGTCAAATGGGCCTCCAAAAGTCAAAAATATGAAAAAAATAGAGAGTCAATTTTCCTAATAGGGAAAGTGACTTGATTTTGAATAAATTATTAAAAATAGTAAATGAACTCCAAAAATTATCAAATTTTGTGTGTCTATATGAAATTTTGTGTAGAATATTTTAGTAATGAGAATAAAATTTTTTGGTGACTCAAACAGTTATCGAATCGAACCGATAAGTTTGAATTGGATCTATAACGGATTTCGATTGAGCCAAAAATTTATGTGATAGCTATTTTTGATGTGATAAGAGTGATGAAATTATTTTTAGAGTAATTTGATGGCTGAAAGAGAGAGAAATTTGATTGAGCTTTAAGAGGCCTAAAATGGGCCTTAAGAAATAAATGGGCTAAGCCCATTGGTTTAGCCCAATTTTGGGCCCATTGGAAGGATATTTAAGAGCCAAAAATCTGTAGAGATTTCCAAAAATTGGCTCATCTCCTTCCTCTCCTCTCTTGGCCGAACCTAGCTTCTATTTTTCCTCTCTCTCTCTTGTTTCTTAATCACTCAAAATCTCCCATAAATCCCAACTTAAGAGTTGTAGTTCCATCTCTCTAAATCACTAAAATAGATTATCTTGATTGATTTGGGTAAAGAAAGTGGAAAAAATAAGCTGAAAAAGAAAAATGGGTAAGTTTGATCTTGTGAAATTAAGTGATTTAAATTGATTCCTTAGTATTTTTCCATAGATTTTTAGGTGTAGATTATGATTATGAGCTTGGATTTTGCATTTGAGAACAAAAAAAAGGAAAACTAAGATGTTTTGGTCGGCCATGTTAGGTGGTGAAGAAGAGGGAGGTTTTTCAAAGAACAAAGGCAAAAAAAAGGAGGCTTAGGCTTCTTAATTCAAGTGAAAATTCAAAGTGGCTAATTAATCTTTATATTTACTAAGTTTATGAATTTAATTCCTTTATGTAATTAGGGTAAAAATTATTAAAATTGTTAAATGATGAAAGTAGTTTGGAAAAAATGAAATTCAATCATAGAAGAGACTAATTGAATGTTAAAATGGAAGAAAGAAATTTTTTTGGAAGGAATACTATAGGTGGCCGAATTGCTCACTAAGGGAAAAATATGAAATTTTGCATGTAATTAATATATAATAGCTAAATTAATTATGGAGATAATATTTAATGCCTATAAATTTTTAAAGAATATTTGAAATTAAATTTAGAATTTTCAAGCTTGTTTAATGTGTATGTATATAGTGAAAATTGTAAAATGTTGTGAAATAATTGATTATTTTAGTGAAAAATGATAGTAAATAATAAATAATGTATAAATAAATTTTATTGAAATTTATTAAAATTATTAGGATTTTATTAAAATTTTCATGTGAATATGTATAATGAAAATAATTGCAATATTAATGCATAATTGTTTAAAAATGTCTAAAATGATGAATTAATATGAAATTAAATTATAGTCAATGAAAAAGAAATAAAAAGTCAACCGATGAATTTTTCAGGGATTAAAAAGATTAATAAAGTAGTTATTATTGTACCCTTAGAATTATTCTGGCAGTAAAAAATAGTTCTGTATATACTTGGCTAACCATAGGAATATCCTTTACTGTAGTGCAAGTCATGGCGACTTGCTTTGCTATGGGTAGGATCTTTGGTCTCCATAGCTTAAGTGTATAGTGAAAGTAAAAAAGTGCAGTGTTATGAAAATAGTTCATTGGGAATCATTTCTCTTTTTAGTAGGGCTCATGGGGTGCATATTTCGTGTATCCGGTCTGAGATTTTCTATCGGGTTTGTACTAGGGGCATAATAGAAATAAATTGATAAAGAAGTGAAAAGACAATGAAAAGTAAGATTAAAGAGTGAAAAAGGACTAAAATGAAAGAAAAAGAAAGTTTAGGGGCAAAATAGTAATTTTTTTTAAAAATGTAAAAAGTAAGTAAATTAAGTAAGAATTGCTTAAATAAAGATAAAATAGTCAGATAATAGTTAAATTATTTAAAAAGTGAATTTTATAGTCAATAAGGACTAAAATGTAATTTTGTGTATAAATGTCAAAATAAGTATATAGAAATGTAAAATGCTTCAATTATTAGTTTAAAGATCATAAATAAGCTTTTAATGGTAAAATTATAATTATGCGATTAAAATGAATAATCTTATAGAAAAAGTTAAATTAATGTTTTTAATAAGTAGTTAAATGATTTCATGAATATTTTTGTATATGTTATTATCTAAGATTAATGATGATGATGTTAGAAAATGTATCGATTACTAGTCACCACCGAGCATGTTGAGTGCTCAGCATGCAGTTTTTACTGCGCGCAGGAAAGCAGGAGCTGGAGCATGAATACAAATTACAAGACTTCTTTTAAGAGTTTTTATTGTATGGATTTGGCATGTATATATGTATATAAACGTTACTTTTGGTTATGTAAATGTTAAACAGGTGTTATTTTAGTAAAGCTGTATTTTGGATATAAATGTGATGGAATGGATGATGTTGATTGTTATTATTGATTGTTGTGCCTCTGAGAGGCTGTGTGAAATGTCTGCGTTTTAGGGGGCTTGTACTATATACAACCGTTATATTGCAAAAATTTTATTAAATGCATAGTAAATTGGATAGTTTTAGGTCATCGACAAATTGTTATCAAATTAAGTATGGTTTAATGTAAGGAATAAGTTGGAAAAAAAAATTTGGCCTTTGGTACACCGGTATAGTGTTAGGAGGGATAAGGGTGTTACATTTTGTGGTATCAGAGCAGTGGTTTAGACGGTTCTAAGATCGAAGTGGGTATAATGTTTTATTTAAATTAATTATATACATGTCAATTATTATTTTGAGAAGTTATTTTGGAATTAATGTATTCTTGATCCCTTCTGTTTTATAGTGAAAAGATGTCTGGAGATCAGAGTCGTGGGTGGAAGATAATAGGAGTGAGGCCTCCAGTAACATAGGGCAATAGGAGGTCCCATAACAGCAGGCACCTTCACCAGCAATGCCTCCTCCACCTCCTCCTCTTCAGCTAGATTTTCTTAATTTGATGTCAGACTACATCCAGCAGCGACTCCAGGCTGCTCAGGCTCAGGCACCGCCACCAGTGATTCAGGTTCAGCCGCCTGCTCAGCCTAGAAGGAAGGCTATTTTGGAACAGTTAAAAAGATTAGGGGCTGAGGATTTTTCAGGTCATGATTCCTTGACTCCAGCAGTTGCAGAGGAATGGTTATTTAAGATCAAGAGATTATTTGAGATCATCCACAGTCCATTGGAGGAGAAATTTGAGGGTATCATTGCTTTATTACAGGGTCCAGCTTTCATTTGGTGGGACTCAGTCAAGAGGCATACACCTGCAAACCGTTTGAACTGGGAGTTCTTTATTGATCAGTTTGAGAAGAAATATATCGGGTCTGAGTATAAGATTGCCATACAGGATGCCTTCTGGAGATTGAGATAGGGGAATCGTACTGTGGCTGAATATGATAGAGAGTTTGAGCGCTTATTTAGATGAGGATCTGGCTACAGAAGATAGGCTATGTCAGCAATTTGAGAGAGGGTTACACACAGAGTTGAGACAGATCATTGGGGCCCAAAAATACCCAAATTTGAGATCCATGATTGATGCGACTCTCAAATTAGAAACCACTCAAGCCGAGCAAGCAGAGAGACAGTCCCGATTTTAGTAGAAGAGGAATCAGGGATAGAGCAATGGAAAGTCAGGGCAGGGTAAATAGCAAAAAGGATAGCAGGCACCTTAGGGCCACCCACCAGCAGGCCGAAGGCAGGGCAGTACCTCCCATGGCAAGTCTACTGCCACTACAGCATCCAATACACCCCGAGGCAGAGATAGTAGGTCAGTAGTACAGTGTGAGCATTGTGGCAGGACACACCAGGGGAGTGTAGATTTCTGACAGGAGCCTATTTTAAATGTGGGTCCAGAGATCATCAGATCAGAGACTGCCTTATGATACAAACTGCTTCAGTAGCTTCACCAGCTTCTGGTACTGGATCTTCTACACCACGAGGGCGTGGTAGGGGATTTGCCCCTAATCCTTCAGCCTCCAGACCAGTTGGCCAGTAGTCTTAAGAATAAAGGCGATTGGGGGGATAGAATTATGCTGTCAAAGCCTAAGAAGAGAAGGATGCTCCTGATGTGATAGTAGGTAAGTTTATTCTGTTATCTGATTCTGTGTATTCATTAATAGATCCTGGTTCTACACACTCTTATATTAGCACAGAACTGGTACGGGATAAAGGGATGAAAGAGGCATACTTGGACCAGGACATTTTGATGAGTAATCCTATGGGGTATAGTGTGGTAGTAAATAAAATTTATAGATAGTGTCATATCGGTGTCCAGGGACATATATTCCTAGCAAATCTCATTAAATTACCCTTCAGAGAGTTTGACTTGATCCTTGGGATGGATTGGTTATCCGCCCACCAAGCAACCGTTGATTGCAGAAGGAAGAGAGTCACCTTACAGCTTCAAAATGGTGATGACATCATTGTTATGGGTGAGAGATCGGATTTTCTATCCGATTTGATATTAGCCACTGCAGCAAAAAGATAGATCAGAAAAGGCTGTGAAGCATATATGTGTTATGTAGTGGAAGCAAAGAAAGATAGCTTGAAGGTGTCAGATGTGCCTATTGTTAGAGAGTTTCAAGATGTGTTCCCAGATGAGTTTCCAAGCTTACCACCCAACAGAAAGGTGGAATTCTCCATTGAGGTCACTGATCGGATGCTAGCAAGTGTACTAGATCGGCTAAGTAATATAGGGAAATATAATTATGACCCAAAATATCGAACCCAAGGGAAACTTGTGCTTGTATGTGCTATATCAATTTCAAAACCAATTTTGTGTGTAAAAGAAAGAAGAGAAATCCCAAAGTTGTGATGATTGAGGATTTAAAACTAAAAGTAAACTAAAACAAAATAAAGGGTTAAAATAAATAAAGATCTAATAAAAGCAAGTAAATTGAATGAGGTAAAAATCAATATTAAAAATAACTTTCACTAAAGGACTATGCACCTTAACAAATATTGCTATAACTTAAACAAAAGAAAACATACAAGTGATTATGGAGAATTCAGTTTAATAAACCCAGATAACTTTATTCAAGATTATCATTCCAAGCATCAAAATTTTCTTATTCAGATAAACTTAACACTTAGCATAGAGAACTGAATTAACTCTCCAAGATGTCTATTAAAGCCTTTCTCAAGACATTTAACTTTCACCTATTCTTAGTTACACTTTTCTCAATCTTAACTACTCAAATCAACACACAATTATAGCTTATTCAGATTATAATCATGTGTTAATCCAAATAAATTAACCTAAGAACATGCAAGTCATTAATCTACTCAAATCAATTAATTAACCAATGCTTAATCAAGTTAACAATCAACTTAAATTTGAGTAAAGATAAGACTATGTTTAAAAACTAATAAATAATCAACTTGTATTAAATTGAAGAAAAAACTCAAGTCATAACAATACAAGTTAAGGATTCAAGTATCCTTTAGCAAAAGTTAAAGAAAACTACTCACAAAACATTCTTAAAATTAAAACAAAGTGTTGAAGAAAACAATGAAAGCTAAGTAACGTAAAAACAAACTTGAAGAGAATAATGCTTAATTCTAAAAGTTGATCTCCCAATTGATCCCCTTTCTCTGATGTTTTTGACTGCTATTTATAGGGCAAAATCGTAGTAGATTCCTTCTTAAACTCCAGACATAGAATAGGAAGTAAACTCTGTTAAAACAAGAAGCTCGAAAATCCTTCGCGAAATGGGAGTCTTCATCACGTGGCCACGTCCTTCCCTTTGTAATTAAACACATGGTCACGTGTTCCACAAGCCTTCCTTCACACGTGGTCACGTGTGGATTAACCCTTCCTCACATGTGGTCACATGTTTGCATGGTTTTCTTCAGTTTCCCTTTCATGTGGCCATGGGTCTTCATACTTCATTGCTTCACGTGGCCATGCATTCCATACTTCACTCCTTCACGTGGCCACGGGTAGATTGCTTCAGTGATTTCACGTGGTCACGTGTAAAGGTTCTGGACTGAACGCTCGTTTTCTCGCCTAAATTTCTCGTATTTGTACTTTTGACCCTAATCTTTGCCCTTTTTGTAATTTAAGCCCTTTACTAATAATTTAAACCTGAAAAATAAACAAAACATTGGATTAACCTTAAAACATATAAATTAACAATTTAACTCTATTTTATCCTAAATAAAACCAAAATAACTAAATAACAAAGCTTAAAACTATATATAACTCACACTTATCAAATACCCCACACTTAAACCTTGCTTGCCCTCAAGAAATTTAGAACAAACCCACCTTCAAAACCATCAAGCTTGTACAAAGACATATAATTTCAAAACTAAACTTAGCATTTTAACAAAAGCACTTAATAGAATCCCTAAATAGATCAACTTCAAACAAGAGAATATAAGTTAATTTCCTTGAGTGTGTGCAAGACCAAATCATTTTAAGCAATTTTGAAAATCAAAATATCAACACAACTAGATAATGAAGTATAGAATAAATGAATGCATAAGCATACAATCGGTTTCGTGCTTGAAACTCTAAAAACACAATAAGCCTCTCCTTTAGCAACGAAACCCAAAGGTCATCTCCGCTAAATAACTCAAAACAAGCTTAAAATTACTTAGGTATTTTTAAAGGTTGTAATGGGGCTAAAGATATGGTTATCAAAGAATGGATAAAAGATAATCAAAATGAATAGCCACTCTAAGACAAAATAGACTACTAAATCCTAACAACTTAATCAACATATATTTTGCTCATTCTTTCCTCACTTTCAAACTTTCTTTTAGGAGATAATATGCCCTTTTTACCAAGAAGTCATTATTTTTTCATTTTTCCTTGTACTACCCCACACTTATATTTTTTTATATTTGCTAGCTCTCTTTTTCTTTCTTTTTCCTTTTCTCAAACTTCAAACGTTTTTTTTTTCAACTAGCATTCACAAGCTAATTTGAATAATCTCAAGGTATACAAGGTAGTTTTCTCACTTGATAAGACTTTCTTGCTAAATCTAATAGAACTTTTAATCTCCTCACATATCCATTTAATCCTAAAGTGGTCAATTCCATAAGGTGAGATAAAGGCTTTTTAGGTTATATGGTTAAAATATTAGGTATAACAAGAAAATATTAATGGTACACCTTAAGCATACCCTATAGGCTCAAAATGGCTTAACAAAGGATAATTTCATCAAGGTAGGACAAAAGTCTTTAAGAAAGTTTATCAAGAAAATTGTTGCCTAAATCATTTTCTAAGTTGTTTGAGTTGTTCACATGCTTTGAAGGGTGATGAGGAAGGTTCTAGTGCTCTAAATTTCCTTACTTTACTACTTCATTGTATTGAATTTCTCTAGGTTAAAAACTGGTCTAAGTGCTTTCAAGAATTTAGAAACTAACAAATATTTATCAAGCTAAAGATTAACATATCTAAAGATTTATTAAACAACATAAATGATCTATTGCTAAGAAAAGGTTAAAAACATGCATATTCTATATCCTTGTTCAAAGTTTTGAAGTCAACCGAGGCAAACTAAGTTCTCATGCAAACTAAGTGAAAAGGTAAGCTACATAAGTCTTCAATACATTTTACAAACTTAAGAAAACAAACAAAACAAACTAACAGAAAACAAAACACAAAACACAAAATAACAAAACCCGATTCATGAAAAAAAAAGAAAGGTTGAAGACAATCTCCCTGAAAGGAGGCTACCCCCTCCTTAAAATTTTGCTGTCCACAGCAAATGAAGATCTATTCTGGTAGAGGCAGAGGTGGAGGAAACCGCTGCCAAAAGTGGTGGATAAAATGCTCAACAGTCCTATTGCCCGCCATTACCGTATCCCGTAGCATGTCCAATCTTCCTTGCATTTGATCTAGCCTAATTTGTTGAGCATTCAAATGGCTACTTAATTGATTAAATGGATCTTCTCATTCAGGTGTTATAGGTTCATTGATGGGGGAAGGTACAACTGTGGCAATATGCTCCTCACTTGGCTCCTCCTGCTGCTCCTCAATCCAAATGTTGTTCTCTCTTAGGTATTCCTTCTGGGTTGCCCAATGAGCTCGAGGCCTAAGAATCAAAATTTTCATTCGTTTGAGCATCTTATTATCAATGCAAGGTAAATCTCCTGGAAGTGAGTCTCTATAACCCGAATGTTCAACTGTAATAGCCATCACTATAGCTATCCACCCAATGGAAATATTATCAATATGTCCTGGCATTTTTTGTAATTCCTTAATCCGAGCTGCTATAATTCTCGCTCCATTGATTGCTATGCCATCTATCATGCATCGAAGGACCATTGCTTGAGACACACTAATAGTGCTTGCATTCTTCAAATTATTGTACATACTCTTTGCCAAAAAGCGATGAATGATCCTTAATGCATGATTCCTCAAAGCATGTACCTTACATTGTCCCCCTACCCATGGCTCATCTAATTCAAGATCCTTGATTCTTTCCCAATTCTCCACAGGGGATGCATCTTCTAATTTAGTTGGGGCATTTGGCACAAATCCTAAAATTTCAAAAAACTGACTGAAAGTCAAGGAATATCCTTTCTTACCAAACTTAAAACCGACTGTACCGTCCTCCGCATCTCTCTTAAAGTAGCATTCAAAAGAATAAAGAAAATCCCGTGCCATATCTGGATATACTTTTGATTTCTTTACAATGAATTGCTGTCAGCTAATATTTTGGATCAATGGTTCTATATCATGATCCCACAGATTTCCAGCCGGAACATTGAGGAACAATTGACTTAAAATAGGCGGGCTAGACATAGGTACACTTGCTAAAGTAGTCAAATTTATTGATCTTAGCCCTGTCCACATATGGTGGAATGCGTACACCGAAAGAGCTTGCTACATCAGGATATTTGTGATGAAATATGACATGGTATGAATGTGATGATAGCACAGCGGAAAAACAAAAATTTTTATCATACATGCCATATAATTCCATGACAAGAATCGAAACATGCAATTTTAGAGTTTTAAACTTACAACTTTAGATGCCTTTAAAACTTGATTTTGATGATGACCAGCAACCAAGAAGGATATTTCCACCTTAGATCTTCACCACCAATGCCAATGAACAGCCTTTACGCCACTCCCTCTATTCTCACACACACACTTGCAAAGATGGCTTAAAATCAAGAGTGCTAGCTCTATGATTGTGTATTCGGCAATGGGAATGATTTGAAGCCACAAGATCTGATCTTGTTCTTCCTTTAGGTTACTGTATCAGCCCGAGAACACAAGAGAACAAGAAAGATTTCTTTCCCCTTGAGTATTTCGGCCAAGAGAGAAAAATAGCAAAACGGCATCCCCATTTATTCATTTAATTCATTAATATATATCACTTAATTTAGGTCAAGTGTGAGTGCCAAAAATTAAGTGTTAATTTCAGCCTCCATCACTTCCTAATTAAGAGATATATCCTAATTTAAATTCCATTAGAATTTAAATTCAAATGGCATTAGTCATTTAATCAAAACAAACTTACTTATTTAAGGTAAAATAAGTTGCCGAATTCAACTAGTATTTTAGTTTGAATTTTGGCTACTTTAATTTCCTCTCAAGTATTATATTTTGATTAAATACAAATTAGGATTTAATACTCAATTAACTTAATTATACATAGATAATTAATCAATTGAAATTAAACCTAGCACATGCCAACAAATTTCTCTCGTGACCAACATATTTGCCTAAAACAGCTAGCTGTTTTAGGCAAAAAACTCGTTTCACATATTTGCCTAAAACAGCTAGCTGTTTTAGGCAAAATCGTGGCTTAACAGTTTTGCCTAAAACAGCTAGCTGTTTTAGGCAAAATCGTACCTTGACAGTTTTGCCTAAAACAGCTAGCTGTTTTAGGCAAAAAAACTATTTTTACAGATTTGCCTAAAACAGCTAGCTGTTTTAGGCAAAAATCTGTTTACCCATTTTATGCATTAATTTGACTTTAAATAAAAGTCCAAATTAATTCCCAATATACAATTTAAATATTTTAAGCCCAATGCTTTGTGTGCGATCCTATAGGTCCATTTAATGTTGGCAATGAATTAATAAATTAATTCAAAGGCTATATATATTCTCTAGCAAGATATTATAGCATTCCAAATTAAATGAAAATGCATATGGCATTTAGTGACCTAATGCAATTTTGTATAGTCCCTTACCCATAAATATCAGAATTAATATAAGGCATGGAACCAGTCATCCTTATATATATTAATTCCTTTCTTGATATTCCAGTGACACTGAACTCTCAGATAAATAATGATTACTCATTATTTCATCTCGGTATGGCCATACACTTCTCAGTTCACTGATCAAGTGGCCGATGATATTTTCTCTCTTATTGAGAGGGGTAATCCCTTCACTTCTCTCATGCTCTCTAACATGAATTAATGCATACCCAATCATACCCGTACTTGTCACTCTGTTACGAGCACGTTAGGTGTATGTCAAAGTACACAGTAATTCATAAAGAGTTTCATAGAGATTTCAGGTCTAAGAACTCCGATACAAAACTTGCATATGAGAAACACTTATGACTTGTACCATGTAGTGTTCTCATGAGCGGATCGTATCCAGATACCATGTTCTTTAACATGTATCTATGATCTCTGATTGACACTCTTATCCTAATGATCCGTAAGACAGAACTCATAATATCAGAGAGAGCATACTAGTCTTAATTCATTGTTATTCCCATAACAATGACTGACTAGGGATATTTAGAATGAAGTCTCATTTGTTTCAAGGTCTTACAACCATGTGCCTCACACATGATAACTTAAACCGAAATGACATTCTTGGATAGTTTTATCAATTGATATGCACAGGAATACAAAAGATAAAACTAATGCCTCATTTTATTAATTTCAAGTGTTTCATTACAATGCATTGGGGCTAGGGCTTACACTAACAATCTCCCACTAGCACTAGTCCCAATTGGGCATAGCCCTAAGACCGAACGCTCTCAAATGAGCTTCGTGCAGATTTGGACGTAACTGTTTCGTCAAAGGATCTGCTACATTGTCTTCACTTGCTATCTTGCTAACCTTGACGTCCCCACGATCAATGATTTCTCTGATCAAGTGGTACCTCCTGAGTATGTGTTTGGATTTCTGGTGTGACCGGGGCTCCTTTGCCTGTGCGATGGCCCCGTTGTTGTCACAGAAAATTTCTAATGGATCTAGGATGCTTGGGACCACTCCTAATCCAGTAATGAAATTTTTAATCCAAACAGCCTCTTTTGCAGCCTCACTTGTTGCAATATACTCAGATTCTGTAGTTGAGTCGGCAACGGTTTCTTGCTTTGAGCTTCTCCAGCTGACAGCACCACCGTTCAAAACAAAAACAAACCCAGATTGCGATCTAGAATCCTGAGTGCTGGTCTGGAAAGCAGCATCGGCATAACCTTGTATGACGAGCTCTTCTTGACCACCATACACTAAGAAGTGATCCTTAGTCCTTCGCAGGTACTTCAGAATCCCTTTTACAGCAGACCAGTGCTTCTCACCAGGGTCTTGCTGAAACCTACTGGTTATACTCAGTGCATGAGCAACATCCAATCTAGTACATAACATAGCGTACATGATAGATCCAATAGCAGATGCATATGGGATTCTACTCATGTTGTCCCTTTCCTCTTTGGTTTTAGGGCACTGTTCTTTAGTCAAAGGAACTCCCAAAGCCAAAGGTATGTACCCTTTCTTTGAGTCTCCCATACTAAAACGCTTTAGTACTTTGTCTATGTACTTTTCCTGACTTAGTCCCAAAAGCCGATTCGATCTATCTCTATAGATTCGAATACCAAGTATTGTCTCGGCTTCACCTAAGTCTTTCATTAAGAAACATTTTTCCAACCATTGCTTAACCTTTTGCAATGTTGGAATGTCATTCCCAATGAGAAGGATGTCGTCCACATATAGGACTAGAAATACTACTATGCTCCCACTAACCTTCTTGTACACACAAGGCTCATCTTCATTCTTGATGAAGTCGAATTCTTTGACTGCCTCATCAAAACGAAGATTCCAACTTCGGGATGCTTGCTTTAATCCATAAATGGATTTTTGAAGCTTGCATACCTTCTTAGGATGCTTGGGATTGACAAAACCTTCAGGCTGTGTCATATACACATCCTCAAGTAAATTTCCGTTAAGGAAAGCAGTTTTGACATCCATTTGTCATATCTCATAATCATGATATGCAGCTATGGCAAGCAAGATCCTAATGGACTTGAGCATGACTACAGGCGAAAAGGTCTCGTCATAGTCTATACCATGAGTTTGTCGAAAACCTTTTGCTACTAGTCTACCTTTGTAGGTCTTATCAGCTTTTAGTTTGAATAACCACTTGCATTCAATTACCTTAGCACCTTCTGGTGGATCAACCAAGGTCCAAACCTGGTTATCGTACATTGATTGCATCTCGGATTTCATGGCTTCAAGCCAATTTTTCGAGTCTGGGCTTTCAATAGCTTCTCGGTAGGTAGTAGGATCCTCACGATCTACTAACTCAATAGTGTCACTGTCAGTGATTAGAAATCCGTATCTCTCAATCTCCTGACGTACCCTACCAGACCTTCTAGGTACTTGTGTAATGGGTTCTTGTTCCACAACTGGTTGTGAACTTGATCCCATTTCCAACTCATCCTCTATAGAAGCTTGTGGCACTTGAATTTCTCCAAGTTCTACTTTACTCCCACTGTCTTTCTTGAGAAGGAACTCCTTTTCCAAGAAAACAGCCTTGCGAGCAACAAATACTTTGTTCTCGGCTTGTGAGTAAAAGTAGTATCCCTTTGTTTCTTTAGGATAACCCACAAACAAGCAGACAGTGGATTTGGACTCTAGTTTTTCAGATGTTAATTTCTTAACATGTGCTTCACAGCCCCAAATCCTGAGAAAAGATATATTGGGTTCTTTCCCAGTCCATACCTCGTATGGTGTCTTCTCAACTGCTTTAGTTGGAGTACGGTTCAATAGAAACGCAGCAGTTTCTAATGCATAACCCCAAAAAGAGATAGGAAGATTAGCTTGACTCATCATAGATCGAACCATGTCCAACAGAGTTCGATTTCTCCTTTCGAACACACCATTCCATTGAGGTGTTCCAGGAGGAGTGAGCTGTGAAATAATACCACACTCCTTTAGATGATTGTCAAACTCTTGGCTTAAGTATTCGCCACCTCGATCTGATCAAATGGCTTTTATACTTTTGCCAAGTTGGTTTTCTACTTCATTCTTAAACTCTTTGAATTTCTCAAAAGTTTCAGACTTATACTTCATTAGATAGACATAGCCATATCTACTGAAGTCATCTGTGAATGTCACGAAGTAGCTAATACCACCTCTAGCATGTGTACTTAAAGGTCCACATACATCGGTATGTATTAGTTCCAATAAGCCATTAGTCCTCTCACCTTTTTTATTAAAAGGACTCTTTGTCATTTTTCCATGCAAACATGGCTCGCATGTGTCATAAGACTCTAAGTCGAATGACCCAAGCACTCCAGTTTTGTGGAGTCTTGAAATGCGTTTTTCGTTTGCATGTCCTAAACGACAATGCCAGAAGTAAGTAGGGTTTATTTCATTTGATTTAACCCTCTTTGTATTAATGTTGTATATGGACTCTTTGTTTTGTAAATCAAGGATATAAAGGCCATTTTGCAACATGGCATTGCCATAAGAAATGCCTTGGCGACGAATATGAGCATTGCCATTTTTAATAACAAAATCAAATTCATCATTATCCAAACATGAAACTGAAATAATGTTTCTGCTCATAGCAGGCACATAATAACAATTATTCAAAACAATACAAAGTCCGGAAGGTAAAGTGAGGTGATAGTCGCCTATCTCCATGGCAGCAACTCGTGCTCCATTCCCCACACGGAGGTCCACTTCATTCTTCCCAAGTAACCGCCTATTTCTTAGCCCCTGCACATTTGAACAAATGTGAGAACCACAACCGGTATCCAATACCCAAGTGGTAGAAATAGAAAGGTTAATTTCAACAACAAAAATACCAGAACTGGACGCCTTGGCTCCATTCTTCTTTTGTTCTTCCTTGAAGAGAGCGCAATTCTTCCTCCAATGCCCTATCTTGTTGCAATGGAAGCAAGTGCTCTCACTCTCTTTGAGTTTTGACGCCTTGGGCTTGGATTGGGCCTGAGGTGCACTCCCACTTGACTTGGGTTTTTCCTTTCCCTTTCCCTTTCCCTTAGCTTGTCCCTTCTTAATTCCCTTTTGAACCATTAGTACGGGATTGGTCTTTCGAATGTTTTTTTCAGCATTCTTAAGCATCCCATGAAGCTCAGTGACTGACTTGTTCATTGTATGCATGTTATAATTCATCACAAATGGATCATAAGCAGCAGGCAATGATCCTAAGATCAAGTCAGTGGCCAATTCCTTTGGCACTAGTACCTCAAGCTTCTCAAGAGTATCAAGATACCCTTTCATCTTGAGTACATGGGTACTAACAGGTGTACCCTCAGCCATCTTGCAAGAAATTAATGCCTTTGTTGTCACGAACCTCTCGTGACGAGCTTGCTCTTGGAACATCTCTTTGAGGTGCACCATGATCGCATAAGCCTCTTGGTCCATAAATTGCTTTTGCAATTCAGGCACCATAGTGGCCAGCATCAGATAGGTCACATCATTGGAGTCGCTCTTCTTGGTCTCAAAAGTTTCCTTTTGAACCGCAGAGGCGTTCCTTCCTGGTTCATCAGGCAAGGGTGCATCCAAAACATACGACTTCTTCTCTTGCTTAAGAACTATTCTTAAGTTTCGAGACCAGTCTATGAGATTGGTGCCATTCAATTTGTCCTTTTCAAGGACCGATCGCAATGAGAAATTGTTGTTTGAAGATGCCATTTTCAATCTACAATAAAATTTAGCAAGATTAAATGAGGTCTTATTAATGATCCCACAAACCGAATTAATATCCCTTTAAATAATTCGCATTAGTGATTTAATGTGGGCCAAGATCCACTTTTCTCAACAACTTATTAGTCAAGCTGAGCTTGTACACCTAACAAGTTAAGTTACTTAGGTAGGAAAACTCCAATCATGTCTCGTACATGACTCTTGGATCAAATGGGCTAACATCTTAGGATGTTATAGCACAACCCATTTATTAGTTGCCTAGGTCCGGGCATCCCTTTCCATGATAAGTCCAACCTACATTCACAACCCATGCCTCACAAAGATAATCGGGCGCATCTAGGACTCCTAGTCTACGTGACCGATGATCGATGCCTTGACATGTTTCGAATTAGGAAGGCAACTTTGTGACTTACTATTTTTTAGGGATTCATTTTATTACGGCTTACATGGCATACGCTTTGTCATCCATACATAGCATGCATATATATATAATTGCATATAGTAAAGCGTGACAAACATGGGCCCAAAAACCTACAACTAAGATTCTATACTATTACATAAGAATCTTCGAGTTGGGCTTCTCCACTCCGGTGGGCTTCGTCTTGATTTACAAAGTCTTCAAGTATATTCTATTCTAAGAAATAAATGAAACTTTTACAATAAAACATAATGGCTCGCAGGCCATATTTAATTACAAAAACCCAGGGCCCATGAATGCACCATGCATATCCATTCATCACACCAAATTAGCAAATAAATATACATAGCATTCATGGATAAAACAAAGTCCAATTTTAATTAATTTAGCCAAGCCCATTAATGGAAATTGTGTACTTGAACCTTTAAGAGAAGACCCCATGACGGGACTGGGCCAAAGCCTAATGGACTAAATCCTTTTATTGAATAAGTTCTATTAAAAGCCCAAAACACTAACTAGTTAGATTTGTGCTATAAATCAACTCTAGTATAATTTCCAATTTTGCCATTTTTAATTTTATGTCATACAGCCCATAAACATTAAAAATGCATATAATATGTGCTAACATGAATTAAAAATAAAATCATGAAGAACACATATATAGTACACGGCATTCATGCAAAAACAAACAAACAACAAAAACTAGTTGTTTAATGCTTATGTAATGCCATAAAATGTACAAACATTTAAATCAATTTTATGAGTCATTTAATAATCTAAATAAGTCCATAAACATTGATTTAATATTCTGTACCATTTAGTCTAAATGTGTTTTTACCATTTTAATCAAAACAAAACAAACAATGTTGATTAAACATGTAACAAACACAAACTAGACATAGTTTTAAGTGATTTTAAAAATAATCAATTAAATTGTCATGGACCAGAATTAAAACCAAATTTAAAACATGTCCAGACCTGTTATTTAATCTTTAAAAATCACTTACAAACATCCCAAAAACGTTTTTACATTTAATTTTGAAAACTAGTTGTTAAACTAGCAATTTACATGCCAACTAGCACCTAGTTTCATAATTAACATGTACCATCAGGTATAAATAATTAAATCCGACCATTACCAGTCCTAATAACATCTTAGGACAGTATATTAACATGTCATATTAATTATAATACCTATCTAATCAATTAAAATCGTTTTTACACCAAAACAATGCAAAAAAAAACTCAAAACAGAAAATTTCAGATTTGCATGTTTTCATAATGACGATTTTTAATTAATTTTTTCATGCATCTAAAGCACTAAAATAAGCATGTTTAGGCTCTGATACCACTGATGGAATATGACATGGTATGAATGTGATGATAGCACAGCGGAAAAACAAAAATTTTTATCATACATGCCATATAATTCCATGACAAGAATCGAAACATGCAATTTTAGAGTTTTAAACTTACAACTTTAGATGCCTTTAAAACTTGATTTTGATAATGACCAGCAACCAAGAAGGATATTTCCACCTTAGATCTTCACCACCAATGCCAAGGAACAGCCTTTACGCCACTCCCTCTATTCTCACACACACACTTACAAAGATGGCTTAAAATCAAGAGTGCTAGCTCTATGATTGTGTATTCGGCAATGGGAATGATTTGAAGCCACAAGATCTGATCTTGTTCTTCCTTTAGGTTACTGTATCAGCCCGAGAACACAAGAGAACAAGAAAGATTTCTTTCCCCTTGAGTATTTCGGCCAAGAGAGAAAAATAGCAAAACGGCATCCCCATTTATTCATTTAATTCATTAATATATATCACTTAATTTAGGTCAAGTGTGAGTGCCAAAAATTAAGTGTTAATTTCAGCCTCCATCACTTCCTAATTAAGAGATATATCCTAATTTAAATTCCATTAGAATTTAAATTCAAATGGCATTAGTCATTTAATCAAAACAAACTTACTTATTTAAGGTAAAATAAGTTGCCGGATTCAACTAGTATTTTAGTTTGAATTTTGGCTACTTTAATTTCCTCTCAAGTATTATATTTTGATTAAATACAAATTAGAATTTAATACTCAATTAACTTAATTATACATAGATAATTAATCAATTGAAATTAAACCTAGCACATGCCAACAAATTTCTCTCGTGACCAACATATTTGCCTAAAACAGCTAGCTGTTTTAGGCAAAAAACTCGTTTCACATATTTGCCTAAAACAGCTAGCTGTTTTAGGCAAAATCGTGGCTTAACAGTTTTGCCTAAAACAGCTAGCTGTTTTAGGCAAAATCGTACCTTGACAGTTTTGCCTAAAACAGCTAGCTGTTTTAGGCAAAAAAACTGTTTTTACAGATTTGCCTAAAACAGCTAGCTGTTTTAGGCAAAAATCTGTTTACCCATTTTATGCATTAATTTGACTTTAAATAAAAGTCCAAATTAATTCCCAATACACAATTTAAATATTTTAAGCCCAATGCTTTGTGTGCGATCCTATAGGTCCATTTAATGTTGGCAATGAATTAATAAATTAATTCAAAGGCTATATATATTCTCTAGCAAGATATTATAGCATTCCAAATTAAATGAAAATGCATATGGCATTTAGTGACCTAATGCAATTTTGCATAGTCCCTTACCCATAAATATCAGAATTAATATAAGGCATGGAACCAGTCATCCTTATATATATTAATTCCTTTCTTGATATTCCAGTGACACTGAACTCTCAGATAAATAATGATTACTCATTATTTCGTCTCGGTATGGCCATACACTTCTCAGTTCACTGATCAAGTGGCCGATGATATTTTCTCTCTTATTGAGAGGGGTAATCCCTTCACTTCTCTCATGCTCTCTAACATGAATTAATGCATACCCAATCATACCCGTACTTGTCACTCTGTTACGAGCACGTTAGGTGTATGTCAAAGTACACAGTAATTCATAAAGAGTTTCATAGAGATTTCAGGTCTAAGAACTCCGATACAAAACTTGCATATGAGAAACACTTATGACTTGTACCATGTAGTGTTCTCATGAGCGGATCGTATCCAGATACCATGTTCTTTAACATGTATCTATGATCTCTGATTGACACTCTTATCCTAATGATCCGTAAGACAGAACTCATAATATCAGAGAGAGCATACTAGTCTTAATTCATTGTTATTCCCATAACAATGACTGACTAGGGATATTTAGAATGAAGTCTCATTTGTTTCAAGGTCTTACAACCATGTGCCTCACACATGATAACTTAAACCGAAACGACATTCTTGGATAGTTTTATCAATTGATATGCACAGAAATACAAAAGATAAAACTAATGCCTCATTTTATTAATTTCAAGTGTTTCATTACAATGCATTGGGGCTAGGGCTTACACTAACAATTTGGTCCTACGAGGTGCCACTAAAAAGAAAGAGAAAACATAATGTAAGTGTCAACTCATAAACCAACATATACGAAGGTGTAAGCACATGAACATGTATTGAATGAAATTACTGATGTCATGTAATATGTCTACTTTTTAGTGTGTGTTTTCCTTTATTTATGTAACTAAATATGTAATATTATGTGTATTTTACGTGTTTATGTTCAATTTATGTGTTTATGCGTGTTTTTAGGTTAAAGATGGTGAAGTGTGAAGAAGAATGAAGAGCTGGTGAAGATTCGAAGATGAAATTCACAAGTCATGAAGTGGCTCACTACTTCGGACAAGAATTCACGAAACCGAACTGGAGATTCACGAGTGAGGCAGAGGAGGAACATTCACTACTCGACATCTTGTTCACGAGTCATGATATGGATCATGACTCAGGAAGAAAGCTCACGAGTCCAGAAGATTAGGTGGAGTTCACGACTCGTGAAGGTGTTCACGAGTCGGACAAGATACTGCTTCCCAAACGTTGTGACCTTTTGTACCCGATTTTTCAGCCAAACATTATGTCTTTTCAGAGCAGCCTTTCATGGTTTCTGAGGGGATATATCTGTAGAGTTAATCTCTATAAATATGGGAGTAAAGCTCTGAAGAAAAGGAGAGAAATCAATGTTTAGTTTTTAGAAATATAGTTTTGTTTTGGATAATATTTTTACTTAGTTTTTATTAGATGATGACAAAGCGATGAAGTCAAGAGAACAAGAGATGAGTTTCTTTCTGTTGTTTATCTTTAATTCAATTATGTATTTGGCTAGTTTCCTTTGTACATTATAAATATGTATTAGTATTTGTTTGAGATATGTTTATTATTATTATGAATGAAGTATGATTTACATCCATTTGTGTGCTTTGATTTGCTATGTATGATTGGCCACCATATTTGGCATGTTAGTCAATTTATTCGCAACGAGAGTTGGAATTCTTTGATGGAAAAACAAATGTATGTACTTAAAGCATTGAATTCATTTAATTTGACTTAAGGGATTCACTTTGAGGGGTTAAAGAATTGGCATAGAGCTTCGTAATTTTTGTTTATCTCTATAATGACACAAGAGTGCTTATAGACTCTAAATGAAAACATCTTTACTGACAACGAGAGTTGCTTTAAAGAATCTTGGCTAAATTCTCCAGTCACTTTATTTATACAATTACTAGAACTTGTTCTTAGATGAATTACTATTTCATATTTCTAATGTATGTTCATACCATCATTTAAGTCATCTTTAATCCAATTTCATTAATATATGCAAAGTAGTTTAGATATTTATTTAAATACATAATCTACATTTTATTCGCTACCTATCCATCTACTCTTTGTGATTTCAATACAAAATTTACCCCGTTCCCTTTGGAACGATACCCTACTCATCTTATACGCAGTCTAGTGAGACTAAGGGTTCAAATAAATACCCATTAGATTTTGGCGCCGTTGCCGGGGAACGGGTTGAATGAATTTTTATTGATTGATACAAAACAGTAGATGTCTTAGGATTGTATGATATAAATTAGTTATTAGATGTATGAATTCTTATATTGTGTTTTGTTTGCTTTAGAATTAGAGTTTTTGTTTATGATTTATTTTTGGTTAAGTTTTAACTAGTTTATAGTTTTCTTTCTTATTGATTTATTTATTTGTTGTAATTTTAACTTTTGGCTCGAGATTTGTATGATTTTGCAGAAAAATTGTAGCACAATATCATGTTCACGAGTGTAGTTCGACTCGTGAACATGTTCATGAGTGTTCCAGAGGGCAGCAATATACTCAGTCGTGAAGACTATACCGAGTCGTGAAGAAGATCACGAGTAGCACAGAAAGGAAATGATACCGAGTCGTGAAAGGCTGTCCGACTCGTGAACATTTTCCTCAGTTGCCTGCATTTTGTTTTTCACGAGTCGTGATTCTTATGCCGACTCGTGAACATCTCCTCTTGTGCCACAAATGCTTCATTCTTCACGAGTCATGATGCTTATGCCGACTCGTGATGCACTGTTTCAAGATTACCAAGTCGTGATTTTTACTTCATGTTCTTATTTTTAATTCATTTTTATTTCTTTCTTTAACTCTTATTTTTTTAATTAATCATCTTTGCGGTTTTAATTTGGATTAACTGCCCTTAATTAACTTAAATTTAATGGGGGAAACGGATATAAATCAAACCTAGGGTTTGTGAAACGACATTTCTTTTCACTTTCTCATTCTTTCTTCTATAAATACTGCAGTTACTCTTTTCTTCACTTTTCACATTTCTTTTCTTTTTACTTTCCTCATACACTTCCTTTCTCTTTCACTGCACCATACATTCACATTTGTTTACTTGATTTTCTTTTACTGCACCATACATTCACATTTCTTTTATATACATTCACGTTTCTACATTTCTTTCTCTGCCTCATTCTCTTTAACAACTATGGTAAGAACCAAGAAAGTCTCAACCTCAAAGGGTCAAAAAGGGGGAGATGAAGCACAACTAGAGAGTTTACAGATAGATTTTGGTGCACCCTTTCCCCTTTCCTCTATCCATGAAGGTAATAGATTCCTTGTTCTTAAGGATAGAGCAATTTCTCAATGTAAGTATTTTCTAAACTCTTTACTTGAACAAGTAGGATTGCTTGAAGCAGTGAATGAAATGCTATCTCAATGTGGCTTATTGCATTTTGTTAATATGCATGAAAAATTTTATACTGATTTGGTCTTGGAATTATACACAAATTTGAAGGAAAATGCTGAAAATCCTAGGCTAGTGGACTTTCGTTTGAATGGGATTGATTATATATTAACATATTTCATGATGCATTGCATTTTTGGCTTTAAACAATCTGGATTATGTGATCCTCCTAAGAGTTATAGGCCTAATGCTTTTTGGAATTTTCTCACGGGCTTAACTACACCAT
The DNA here is from genome assembly GCA_037975025.1 of Excoecaria agallocha. Classification (NCBI taxonomy): domain Eukaryota; kingdom Viridiplantae; phylum Streptophyta; class Magnoliopsida; order Malpighiales; family Euphorbiaceae; genus Excoecaria; species Excoecaria agallocha. Next base: position 3,866,105 of record CM075806.1, on the reverse strand, counting down.
TTAGGGTTAGAGAGGCTAAGTCTATGTTTATAACAGATTTGAAGTATTGGATTTTGCATAAGATCCTTGCCTCTGTTGTCTTTAACAAGCCTGAATTTAATCGAGTTTCAAGTCATGAACTTTTCTTGATGTGGTGTGTGCATAATAGCAAGTCTATTTGTTGTTCTTTTTGGATTTTCAAATAATTATTGAATTGTGTTGGTCATCTGGAGTCTCCTATCACCCATGGACATGTAATAGCTGCTATTGCTAGGAGTCTTGATATTGATTTGCGCACTTATGATACTGCACTTTCATGCTTATATTTTTTCAAGCATCTTTTTGTTAGAGGTGAAATTGTCAATAATTCCTTTTAATTTATTCCCTCGCTTTCACGTTCTTGTTGGAAGGATCTTGCAGGAACCTCTACTCCACAAGAAGTGGCTGAGGAAAGCACTTCGGATGAGGCAAGGGATGAGGCACAGGAATAAGGAGATGTTCCTATGGAGAATGTTCCTAGAGACGAGGTTGTTATTTCACCACCTATTGCTGTATGTTCTTCACATTCCATTCATTCCATGTTCAACCAGTTGTTGTAAAATCAATCCACCATTCAGAATCAACTCACATTTTTGGAGCAAGTTACCTCCCATTTGGTTTGGCGTCAACGCCGTCTTGAGCACAAGGTGGACGCCTTCATTGCCCAATCGGGCTATATGGTGTCTTCGCCTCCGCCTTTACCATGATCTTTAGGGGAGTTTTCTTTCCTCTATTTTCTTTAGTTGTTTCTTTTTGTTTTTGTTTTTGTTGTTTATATTTTGTTCCTTCACATTGAGGACAATGTGTATTCTAAGTGTGGGGAAGCATCTTAAACCTTATGTGTGTTGTTTGTTTTTATTTGTCTTTTTTTTTATTTAGACTAACCTTTTTCGTAAGTTTTCTTATAAGTATTGCTCTCAGTTGATTATAATAAAGGTTGTTATGAAGAGTCATTTACCTTCTATACTCATTTGATTAGTTTTTCAAGATTTTTTGGCATGTATTTTATGTTTTTAAGTTATCTCTTTTTACTTCTTTCAACATTTTAGGTTATTTAGTCTCTTTACTAACTATGCTTTAAGGTTAGAATTTGATCATTTAGTTTAAGATTTTAGGATTTTGTTGCCTCATGGAAACTATAGCCATAATACTTACCCTTACCTTTCAATAATGGATGAGGGCTAGCAAAAAGAAAACAAATGATGCTATTTTAAAAGCAAGATGTATACTTAAAAATTTCAATAGAGTATGGGATAGAGCGTAAAATGCATCCATTACTACATTCTCTTGCTATTTTAAAATATATGGGATAAAGCTTTAAAGAATTTCCATGCTAAAAAAGAAAAAAAAGCTTTGAAGAAGAAAAAGAATGAAAAATGCAGTCTAAAAATGCCATGAGATGGGTTTAAAGGTATGTGTGCTTGAATATTGTCCAAAAAGGCAACTATAGTCTTAAACTCTTAAGTTTTATGATCAATTTTCTTTCTTGAGAATGGTTAGTCTTGAGACTTTATATTCTTGATGTTGGATTTAGTAAACTTAGGTGATTTGATAATTTAGAATGCATGTTTTAAGTCTTGATTTACTGCTATTTTGAGTATTAAAGGGTTTGACTTCATCTCAATCTTATTTTAAGTGAAAATTGAGCAATGCTTTATAATTTAACTTACTTAATTTAACTTGGGATTAATTTTTCTCACTCTTCTCTTGCTTAGGGACAAACAAGGTTTAAGTGTGGGGGAATTTGATGTCATGTAATATGTCTACTTTTTAGTGTGTATTTTCCTTTATTTATGTAACTAAGTATGTAATATTATCTGTATTTTACGTATTTATGTTCAATTTATGTGTTTATGTGTGTTTTTAGGTTAAAGATGGTGAAGTGTGAAGAAGAATAAAAAGCCAGTGAAGATTCAAAGATGAAATTCACGAGTCGTGAAGTGGCTCACTACTCGGACAAGAATTCATGAGACCGGACTGGAGATTCACGAGTGAGGCAGAGGAGGAACATTCACTACTCGACATCTTGTTCACGAGTCATGATATGGATCACGACTCAGGAAGAAAGCTCATGAGTCCAGAAGATTAGGTGGAGTTCATGACTCGTGAGGGTGTTCACGAGTCGGACAAGATACTGCTTCCCAAATGTTGTGACCTTTTGTACCCGATTTTTTAGCCAAATATTATGTCTTTTCAGAGCAACCTTTCATGGTTTCTGAGGGGACATATCTGTAGAGTTAATCTCTATAAATATGGGAGTAAAGCTCTAAAGAAAAGGAGAGAAATCAATGTTTAGTTTTTAGAAATATAGTTTTGTTTTGGATAACATTTTTACTTAGTTTTTATTAGATGATGATAAAGGGACAAAGTCAAGAGAACAAGAGATGAGTTTCTTTCTCTTATTTATCTTTAATTCAATTATGTATTTGGCTAGTTTCCTTTGTACATTATAAATATGTACTAGTATTTGTTTAAGACATGTTTATTATTATTATGAATGAAGTATAATTTACATCCATTTGTGTGCTTTGATTTGCTATGTATGATTGGCCATCATATTTGGCATGTTAGTCAATTTATTCGCAACGAGAGTTGGAATTCTTTGATGGAAAAACAAATGTATGTACTTGAAGCATTGAATTCCTATAATTTGACTTAAGGGATTCACTTTGAGGGGTTAAAGAATTGGCATAGAGCTTCATAATTTTTGTTTATCTCTATAATGACACGAGAGTGCTTATAGACTCTAAATGAAAACATCTTTACTGACAACGAGAGTTGCTTTAAAGAATCTTGGCTAAATTCTCCAGTCACTTTATTTATACAATTACTAGAACTTGTTCTTAGATGAATTACTATTTCATATTTCTAATGTATGTTCATACCATCATTTAAGTCATCTTTAATCCAATTTCATTAATATATGCAAAGTAGTTTAGATATTTATTTAAATACATAATCTACATTTTATTCGCTACCCATCCATCTACTCTTTGTGATTTCAATACAAAATTTATCCCGTCCCCTTTGGAATGATACCCTACTCATCCTATACGCAGTCTAGTGAGACTAAGGGTTCAAATAAATCCCCATCAATGATGCACAATTGGATGAAATGAAAAATGTTGATAGCATAAATGCATCATATATGAGTAAAGATCAAAATATTAGGCAAAATATGGATTAACAAGTTGGACACAAAGAATATGTCAAAAATAATGCCTAACATGCATGAATAGAGTCATGAACCAATCTTTCAAGAGGTGAACTAGGTTATATTGCATCAATGCAAATCATAAACATGCTATCCAAAGAGTGAAAGTTAAATGTTTTGAAAGAAAAATTCATTGGGACATTTCATCGAGCATGTTATGGGCACAAGTTTGAGCATTAATTTAAAGATCATAACAAAGATTGTTCATTACCCAATTACATACCAAGCATCTATTACATGCATGTAATACTCATAATCATCCAAAGAGGTAAAAGGAATTACTATGAAAGCAAAATGCTAAGTGCAAATTAACCTCAAAACTACACATTCATAAGCAATAATGGTACAAAACAAAACAATGGATGATATGAAAACAATAAATAAGAAGCAAGAGGAGTGGATACTTATTTGAAGGTGAAAACCGAACCAAAATGCAGCGCCAAGTTGAAGTGGTGTGTGTGAATTATGAAAAACCCTAGTTTTATGAAGAAAATGTGGAAAAGGAAGAGATGAGAGGTAGGAGAGAGAAAAATAGCAAGGATAGAGGAAATGATGGTCGGAGATGGTGATGATCGATGGGAAGTAAAAATCCGTGATCGTGGGTCAATTTGGTGTTGGTGAGGCGTGGGCACGAGTGAAAGGAAAAATAAGATGAAGAAGAAGGGTAAAAAGAGTCGTGGAAGTGTTTATAAGGCAGGAGGATTGGGCGTGGCCACGTGAAGTTCATAGGAGGAACCACACGTGGTCACGTGTGCCTTAGTGCAAGGAGCATGCATGGCCATGCGTGGTCCTTCTTTTAGAATCCACGTGGTCACGTGAATTGTGGTGTAAATAGGCAGTGGTTCAAGCCGTGGCCATGTGATGTTTCTCCTTTAAAATACACGTGGTCATGTGTTTGTAGTGGAATGAGGCAACGAATCAACTCGTGGCCACACGTGGTCACGTGTGTGTGCATATTTAAGCTTCACTTGCTTCTTTTGAAACACACACGCATTTTAAGCTCCCTTAAATGTAATTTTTCCATTTTAAGCTTTGAAAACACAAACTCCTTTCCAGTAAAAACATGCCTTCTTTTTTAAAAACCTTGTTTACTCACCCTTTTCATGAATCAAAACACACACAAAATATGAAAACACAAAAACTTAACTGTAAAAATAGAGGAGAGAAAGAGTAGAAGTTTTGAGTTTTTAAAGTCTCCAGCTAGACTTTCCAAACCATTTCTTAGATATCGTGAAGAACCATGGTTGCTTCAGCAACCTCTTGTTGTCCGAGTTGGTATGGTTTGAGCCGATGATCATTGACTGTAAATTCACGTTCATCTTTTAAGCTTTTGATCGTCACTATACCAAAGTTACTGCTTGACATTACTTGGTATGGTCCGAGCCACTTCGATTTCAATTTTCCTAGAAACAAACGAAGACGACTATTATAAAGAAGCACTAACATTCCTGGAACAAAATCTTTTACCCTTAAATGCTTGTCATGCCATCGTTTAGTCTTTTCTTTATAAAGCGCAACATTGTCATATAACCATTGTTGAATTTCATCGAGTTCATTGATCCTTCGCTGAGGTTGCACTACCGGCTTAAAATTGTCCTCCATGGATATACGATGTGTGCAATAACTGGGGCTCATTCCTTTTAAGTCAGATGTTGCCCAATCAATTTGTCTTTTATGCTTCTTGAGGACTTCAATGAGTTTTTGCTCTTCCAAACCTGTCAATAAAGATGAAATAATTACTGGCTCAGCATTATCATTTAAAAATACATATTTCAAATGAGATGAAAGTATTTTAAGTTCATAATCTCCCTTAGGAGGGGATGGTTCATCCTCCGTTTCATCATATTCACTGTGCTCTTTTTCCAAATTTTGTACCAACTTCATCTCCTTTGCTTCAAACTCTTCCATTTTCTTGGGATGCATTAAATAACTTTGAAGCTCATCATTGAGAATGGTTTCCTCTTATTTTGTGTTAACACATGCTTGAATTTTATCGACAAAATAAATGGACTCTTCAAAATCATACGAGGGGTGTTTTAAAATTTTATCGACATTGAAAATCATTTTCTCCTCGTTGAATCTCAAAGTGACTGTTTGTCCATGAACATCGATTAGTGCTCTTGTTGTGCTCAAGAATGGCCTCCCCATAATTAATGGTACCTTCCTATCTTCTTTCATGTCCATGACCACAAAATCAACCGAAAAGATAAAATTTTCGACTTTCACCAATAAATCCTTAATGATTCCTTTTGGCTTCTTTACAGATCTATTCGCTAATTGAGGTGTCATTCGAATTTCTTTTAGATAACCTAGGTTCAATTTCCTACAAATTGAATAAAACATCAAGTTAATACTAGCATCCAAATCACATAAAGCATGCCCAACAAAATTATCTCCTAGTTCACAAGGCAATGTAAAACTACCAGGATCTTCTAATTTTTTAGGAATTTTATTAGTTAATATGGCACTACAATTACCGGATAATTGAACCATTCCTATGCCTTCTAGTTTTTTTCTTATTAGTGCACAATTCTTTCATAAATTTAGCATATTTAGGCATATGTAATAAAGTTTCAGCAAATGATAAATTTATATGTAGCTTCTTAAACATGTCTAAAAATCTACTTAATTGTTCATTTTGTTTTTCTTTTCTAGCTAGAACAGGAAATGGTAGTTGAAATTCATCATGAACAGTAGAAACAAGTTTTTCTTTACCTTTACCCTTCTCAACCGTAGGAGGCACTTTTTCATTATTTTCAGAGTTAGAATTACTTACCTCCGTTGTTGGTTCCACCCTTGGGGAAGAATTCTTACAAATTTTAGTCTTTTCTAACTCTTTCCCACTCCTTAAGGTGATTGCTTTGGCTTTCTCTTTTGGATTTCGGTCTACATTCGATGAAAATGTCCCTTAAGTCCGGTTTGATAAAGAACTAGCAAGTTGCCCCATTTGGTTTTCTAGATTCCTAATGGATGCCTCTTGGTTCCTCATCTAAATATCTTGCAATTTTCATCTAGTATCTTGGCTAGCTAAAATTGAATTTTAGGAGGCCATGAAATTTGCAATCATTTCTTCAATGTTCGATTTTTTTTCTTGAGGAGGGGGAGGTTGAGATTTTTGAAAACCGGGTGGTTGGTGGTATGATTGTGATGGGTATTGATTTGGGTAATGTGGTGGAGCTTGGTTTTGGTATGAAAGTTGATTATTGGGAGGTTGATTATGGTTAAATTGAGGTCTAGGATTAGGGTTAGAAGAAGAACCTTGATTACTTTCCCTCCATAAAAAATTTGGATGGCTTCTCCATCCCGGATTATAAGTGTTGCTATATGGGTTCAAGGCATTTACTTCTTCTACCATTCCTTCATTATTCTTCATTCCCAAAGGTCCTGAAATTCTTGCATAAGAATCAACTTCATTAGATAGTATAGAAACATTTTTAGCTTTAAGCTCATTTATTTCTTTTAAATGCATTTTTTCCATTAATTCTAATTGAGCTTTCAACATAGCTTCTTCATCAATATTATGAACTCCCTATTTCTTTTGAGTTGCTCTAGAGGTTGCCCATTGAGCATCATTGGTAGCCATCTCATCAAGAAGCAAAAATGCATCTTCGAAAATTTGGTTTATGAAACTATCATTTGAGGCTGCATCTAGCAAAGATCTTGTTGATGGGTGGGCACCTACATAGAAAATGTGTATTAATTGAAAAATAGGAACTTCATGATGAGGACAACTTTTTAAAAGTCTCCTAAATCTTTCCCATGCTTTATGGAATGGCTCCTCATAAAATTGCTGGAAATCACTAATTTGTTTTCTAATGAGGACAGTCTTAGTAGGTGGAAAGAATTTGCAATGGAATTTTTCTTGCATTTTTTTCCAAGAATGGATGGATTGATTTGGTAACATTTGTAGCCAATCCCTAGCTTTTCTTATGAGGGTGAATGGGAAGAGTTTCAACCTAATTGCATCGGTCGATACATTAGGAATTTGCACAGTGTCACTAACTTCTAAGAACATATCTAGATGTTGTGCAGGATCCTCTATATCCAAACCCGAAAATTGGTTTCTTTGTACCATCGTAATGGTAGCGGGTTTAATCTCAAAGGGTTGGTGGTGAGGAATCCTAATAGTTCTATGTTCTTCATTCCACCTAGGGATAGCATAATCCCTAATGGTTCTAGGTCTATACCCATTCCCTGGAGCTTGGTGGGGTATGTATTGCTCTTCGATTCTAGGTGGTGGATCATTCATAGGTTGTTCTATTTCTAGGTCATTCATGTTGCCTCTTAACCTTCTAATCCTATGAAATGTCCTTTCAATTTCAAGGTCTAATGGTAGGATAGGGTTGTCTCTCACCATAAACTACTAGTCACCCAAAAAGAAAATAAAAAAATAGATGAAGAAGAGAAGAAAAACACACAAAAATAACTTTAAAATCAAAATAAATAAACAAACGCCAATGTTTCCCCGACAACGGTGCCAAAAATTTAACCGGATGCTAGCAAGTATACTAGATCAGCTAAGTAATATAGGAAAATATAATTATGACCCAAAATATCGAACCCAAGGGAAACATGTGCTTGTATGTGCTATTTCAATTTCAAAACCAATTTTGTGTGTAAAAGAAAGAAGAGAAATTCCAAAGTTGTGATGATTGAGGATTTAAAACTAAAAGTAAACTAAAACAAAATAAAGAGTTAAAATAAATAAAGATCTAATAAAAGCAAGTAAATTGAATAAGGTAAAAATCAATATTAAAAACAACTTTCACTAAAAGACTATCCACCTTAACAAATATTGCTATGACTTAAACAAAAGAAAACAAACAAGTGATTATGGAGAATTCAGTTTAATAAACCCAGATAACTTTATTCAAGATTATCATTCCAAGCATCAATATTTTCTTATTCAGATAAACTTAACACTTAGCATAGAGAACTGAATTAACTCTCCTAGATGTCTATTAAAGCCTTTCTTAAGAGATTTAACTTCCACCTATTCTTAGTTACACTTTTCTCAATCTTAACTACTCAAATCAACACACAATTATAGCTTATTCAGATTATAATCATGCGTTAATCCAAATAAATTAACTTAAGAACATGCAAGTCATTAATCTACTCAAATCAATTAATTAACCAATGCTTAATCAAGTTAACAATCAACTTAAATTTGAGTAAAGACAAGACTATGTTTAAGAACTAAGAAATAATCAACTTGTATTAAATTGAAGAACAAACTCAAGTCATAACAACACAAGTTAAGGATTTAAGTATCCTTTAGAAAAAGTTAAAGAAAACTACTCACAAAACATTCTTAAAATTAAAACAAAGTGTTGAAGAAAACAGTGAAAGCTAAGTAAGGTAAAAACAAACTTAAAGAGAATAATGCTAAATTCTAAAAGTTGATCTCCCAATTGATCCCCTTTCTCTTATGTTTTTGACTGCTATTTATAGGGCAAAATCGTAGTAGATTCCTTCTTAAACTCCAGACATAGAATAGGAAGTGAACTCTGCTAAAACAGGAAGCTCGAAAATCCTTCGTGAAATGGGAGTCTTCATCACGTGGCCACGTCCTTCCCTTTGTAATTGAACACGTGGTCACGTGTTCCACAAGCCTTCCTTCACACGTGGTCACGTGTGGACTAACCCTTCCTTCACACGTGGTCACGTATGGATTAACCCTTCCTCACACGTGGTCACGTGTTTGCATGGTTTTCTTCAGTTTCCCTTTTACGTGGCCATGGGTCTTCATACTTCATTCCTTCACGTGGCCATGCATTCCATACTTCACTCCTTCAAGCTGCCACGGGTAGATTGCTTCAGTGATTTCACGTGGTCACGTGTAAAGGTTCTGGACTGAACGCTCGTTTTCTCGCCTAAATTTCTCATATTTATACTTTTGACCCTAATCTTTACCCTTTTTGCAATTTAAGCCCTTTACTAACAATTTAAACCTGAAAACCAAAAAAAACATTGGATTAACCTTAAAACATATAAATTAACAATTTAACTCTATTTTATCCTAAATAAAACCAAAATAACTAAATAACAATGCTTAAAACATATCAAAAACTATATATAACTCGCATTTATCAGTTACTCCTAGTGTAACACCCTTAACGGAACAGTTCTTTTCGATATGAAATTAAATGATTTGCCTGAATGTTTTTTTTACCGATATCCAACTTAAACAAACATAAGTCATTGAGAAATCGGGCAACATAATGTAACACCCTTAACGGAACAGTTCTTTCCGATATAAACTTAAACGATTTGCCTGAATTTTTTTTACCGATATCCAACTTAAACAAACACAAGTCATTGAGAAATCGGGCAGCATAACAGCTACCCACTTAAAGACCTCCTAAAAAAATCAAACAATAACACAGCCTCCAAGATGTACAATAAAAGAACACAAACAACAAATACCGATCATTCAATCGTTCGCATTCACTGTTATATCATTAATTACTATTACAAAATAACAGTTATACAATCAATTATCACTACTATAATTGAGTATATACATGCCAAAATACCTAGAAGTACAGGTAATCCTTTTCTTCAAACTTCACTCCACTATGTACCATGCTCCAACTTCTCTTCAGAACCTGCACGCAGTAAAAACTACGTGCTGAGCACTATATATGCTCAGTGGTGACTACCAATCCTAGAATTTCCAATAAAGCATAAATATCATATTTATGTCATATCATATTATCTTATCAAAGGTTACTTTTAATCATTTTCACAGTCTTTTCAGATTATTACCAACATTTTGCTAAACTTTTCACTTTGAATTTTCAAGCAAAATTCTCTATTTAATTGATTCAGTACAATCTTATTTTAATGAAACGATTTATATAATGAATTGCCACAGTAACGGCAGATTTTCAATATCGTGCTTTATATCTTCATTAATTGCAATATTATTCTTTTAATAGCAAAAATTTCAATTTTACTATTTATTTTTTTTCTACTCGGACTTTTTGAGCTACTTGTTAGATTCCAATTGTCAAAGTTTTCAACATTTAATGCAGAGTGATTTACTTAATTAGAAACACTTTGCAAATAAATCTTTAATTCCTTCATTTTCTATACAAAGGTTCTTTTACCTACTTATAACAAACTTGGCACTTTTCATTTTAATTATAAAATTATCGTCTATTTACTTATTTTTACCTTTAGTTAACTTTTGGCTTACAAAAGTTCAGATCAGATTTTGTTTGAATCTCTCATATAACATATTATTATTTTAATCCATAATTTCTAATTATGACCGAACCACTTTTCTATTACAAAAGCATATTTTTGAGCTATTTAATCATTAAATTACTATTTTACCTTGTAAAATAATCTCTTTTCACCTTTGCTTATTAATTTCAATTTTTGGAAAAACTTACATTGTTACCCTAGAACTTTTTAATTCATTCAAGTAAACTCTTTTACTCAAAACTTTTACATTCAATTTACTTTTTCAAATTCTAATTTATTCTTTTCAATATGCCCCTAATGCAATAGAACCGGACTCTCAGATATGATACACAGGATGTAGACCCCACAGGGCCACAATAGAGAGAAAAAATGACCCCCAAGGAATCATTTCACACAGAGCAGAGAACAGAGATAGAGAGTGCCATGGTGATCAGAGATCCAGTCCATAGCATAGCAAGTCGCCATGACTTGCACCGCGGTATAAGGTATCCCTATGGCTAGCCATTTATATCCTGTTTAAGAATGTTACTACCTGACTATTGCTAAGGGCAAAACCAATCAATTATTTTCAAAATGCTTTTCAGATTTTCAGAGCTTTTTAATTTCTTTCTTTTTCTTCTTAAACAATATATTTTTGTCAATCGCACTCATTTTAGTACTTTTGACTATTCATTTTCCTTTTTAATCTTTTAACAGAACTTTTAAAATACTTTTCAAGTATAGACAGTTGCAAATTCTTTTCTTTGGATTTGTGCAATTTATCGATCATTCTTTTCAAAATTTTGACCATTCAAATCATTGACTGCCAATCACTTTATTTTTATTTCTTTTTAATTACTTTTTATGAATTGTTTTACAATAATTCACCATAAGTATTTTTCAATGAAACTTTGCAGAGATTTTTAACTTTCTTAACTCATTTTTTTAGATCAGTACATTTTGTCATTCAATTTTTTTTCAGTACTTTTATACAGTTAGTGAATTATATCTTCATAATTCACTACGATTATCATGCATTAACTTTTCAGAGTCTTTTCAATTCATTAATTAATCAAATATTCTTTTAACACCTTTTTACATACTTTGTGAATTATATCATTATAATTCACATTTCCTTGGCACTTATTGAATTATTTCTCAATAATTCAATATTTTATCATTTTACATTTATTTTATTCCTTTTTGACTTTTAATCAATTTCTTATTCTTTTTTTTTTGAATTTGCGATTTTTCGTCATTTGGAATACTTTTAATATGGTATGTGAATTATTTATAATAATTCACAATTTTATTCAATTTATGAATTATTTGATAATAATTCAATACAATTATTTACTCACTGTACTTTTATTTTTCAAAAATTCATCCTTAACCCTATCCATTTTCTTTATACGACATGTAAATTAATTTTATATTAATTTACTCACTTTTACTTATTTAATTGAATTATTTTTCAATAATTCAATATTTTCACTCAAGCATGTTCAATATTTATTTTTTTTTAAATATACTCATAAATCACATAAATTTTATAAAAATTTATGTGAACATTATTTTTTAATTATTATTATTTTTATTTATTTTATGAATTATTTTGCCATAATTCACCATATACATTATATATATACCCTTATTCTTAACATAAAAATTATTGAATAAATTTCATAAATTTTCTAAAAATTCATGGACATTATATTTCATGTATTACCTTATTCTATTTCTTAATTCCGTCAAAATGCTTAATGTACACATTTTTTTTCTCTAAGAATGCGATTTGGCCATTAAGAAATTTTTCCTTAAAATTTATTTCAAGTTAATTAAGCTTACATTTAAGTTTAATTAGGTTCAATTACATTATTTAAGGGTAATTTCATTATACATACATTTTTTTCAATTTTTTATTACATATTCAATAAATATTCCAAAAATATTCACATAATCTCTATAAATTTCACAAAAATTTGTACATGCATTATTTCACATATACTATCAAATTAAGGCATAAATTCATTTATATACTTAACATACAATTTTTTTTCTTCCTCAAGAATTTCGGCCACTACCATAAAATTTCCTATAATTTTTCTTATTCAAATTAAGCATTCTAACACACTTAATTAATATCTAATTACACTATTATACAATCAATTTCAATTTTAATCAATTATACAATTTTTTCCTTAATAAACTCTAAATAAAATCATTAAATTAAATGGAAAATACTAAGATTTAGTAGTCACTAATCTCAATCTTTCCATTAACCTTGCACAAACTTCATTTCCTTAGCCTTAAACCCATGAAAATAATTTTTTCTCAAATCTCACTTCTATGGCTGAAATTTTTACCTCATTTTTCACCAAGATAAACATCATTTTAGCTCAAAATAACCATAAAAACATACTCTAGACACCAAAATCTATCTATAGGTGTCTTGAAATTAAATTAAAAACCAATATTTCACTTACCTAAAATTGACCTCCATACCTTTAATCCTTGTTTTCCTTAGCTTTTCTCCCTTCAATCTTTAGTTTGAGCTTATATCCAACAACTAGAGAGGCTAAGAAACATTTTTGATCTTTGGATCAAAGGGAAAAGATGAAGAAAAAATGAAGAATTTTGAGGGAAAAGAGAAGAAATGAAGGTCAGCCAAGAAGGAGAGGAAATGCTGGAACAAACGTGGAAAGTCTGGAAAAATTGAGAGTTTTCCTTCCCTTTTATAGTCTCTCAAGTGGGCTTGGGCTTTAATTATGTGTAATGGGCCTAGATTAATTAATCAAGCCTATTAACTATCCAATAACACATTTTAATTTATTTCTTTCACTTCCAACTTTTAAATCACTTCAAAAATAATTTCATAATTTTTATCACCCTAAAAATAGGTTGCATGCAAATTTTTGGCTCAATCGAAGTCTATTTTCGGTCCGATTCAATTAAATCGATCCGATCCAAAAATATCGGTGTTAGAGAAAAATTTACTTTTTATAGATAAAATAATCTACATATTATTTTAGATTTAATTGCAATTTTTGGAAAATTTTGGAGTCCGTTTGCTATTTTTAAATATTTATCTAAAGTTAAGTTAATTTTCCAATAATAAAAATTGATCCGCTATATTTTTCGTATTTTTGATTTTTGGAGGTTCATTTGACCTCAATTTCACTTCAAATTTCAACCACAGACTCACCATAACCAATATTTTCAAATGGTCAAATAAAATATTTTTCACTTTCGGGTACACTTTCAGCCCATGAAATACTATTCACTGTCGGAAAATACTATTATCGGCTAACCCGGTGTTGAGGCCATTACACCTGGTACTGCTCTTATTTCAATTACTCTGTATAGAATGGCACCTGCAGAATTGAAAGAATTAAAGATTCGACTTCAGGAGTTGCTTGATAAGGGGTTTATCAGACCCAATACTTCTCCTTGGGGATCACCTGTCCTATTTGTAAAGAAAAATGATGGGACTCTTCGATTGTGCATTGACTATAGGCAGCTGAATAAAGTGACGATAAAGAACAAGTATCCCCTCCCTCGCATCGAAGACTTATTTGATCAGCTTAAGGGAGCGGGTGTCTTCTCCAAGATAGATTTGAGATTGGGTTATTATCAAATAGGGATAAAAGAAGCTGATGTGCCCAAGACTACTTTTCATACTAGGTATGGCCATTATAAGTTTTTGGTCATGCCATTTGGGCTTACAAATGCACCAGCAGCTTTTATGAATTTGATGAATAGAGTCTTCCACCCCTATTTAGATCAGTTCGTGGTGGTCTTTATCGACGATATCCTAGTGTATTCCAAGACACCGAAAGATCATGACAGACACCTGAGGATTGTATTGCAGACTTTGAGAGAAAAGCAGTTGTATGCCAAATTCAACAAATGTGACTTTTGGCTGAATAAAGTATCCTTTTTGGGCCATGTCATTTCTGCAAAGGGCATTAAAGTAGATCCTTCAAAAATTGAAGCAATCCTTCAATGGAAGCCACCCAAGAATGTGACTGAAGTGCAGAGTTTTTTGGGTTTGGTTGGGTATTATAGGAGATTCATTAAGGGCTTCTCCACCATTGCGGCTTCTATGACACGACTGCTATAGAAAAATATTAAATTTGTGTGGACTGATAAGTGCCAGGAATGCTTTGAGAAGCTAAATACTATGTTGACAGAAGCTCTTATCCTTACTCAACCTGAGTCAGACAAGGATTTTGTGATCTACAGTGATACTTTCAGGAATGGTTTAGGCTGTGTTCTGATGCAGGAAGGCAATGTGATTGCTTATGCCTCCCAACAACTTAAGACTTATGAGAAAAACTATCTTACTCATGATTTAGAATTGGCAGCCATTGTTTTTGCATTAAAGATTTGGAGGCATTACTTATATGGAGAGAAATGCTACATTTATTCGGATCACAGGAGTTTGAAGTATTTGCTTACCCAGAAAGAATTGAATCTCAGACAAAGATGCTGGTTGGAGTTGATTAAAGACTATGATATCTATATTGACTACCATCCAGGAAAAACAAATGTAGTGGCTAATGCTCTCAACAGAAAATTTATGTCAGGTAATGTTAGTGTTTTTGAATGAACTTGTATAAGATATTGATAAGTGTAAATGATTAATAGTGATCTTTGTAGCTCTTCGGGCAATGAATACCAGTTTAAGTTTGACAGCAGATGGAGCCATAGTAGCTGAACTGCGAGTTAAACCATATTTTATGCATCAAGTAAAAGCAGCTCAAAAAGAAGATGACCGAGTAATGGCTATTGTAAACAAGCTTCAGCACAGTAGTGAAAGTGATTATTCATTGTCTAGTGATGAAAGTCTTTGTTACAAAGGAAGACTTTGTGTGCTAGCTCAGGAAGAATTAAAGAAAGAGATTTTGACAGAAGCACACCATAATAGCTATGCCATGCACCCTGGGAGTAACAAGATGTACCAGGATTTGAAAGCCTACTACTGGTGGCCGGACATGAAGCGTGATGTGATTGAATTCATGGGTAAATGTCTGACATGTCAACAGGTAAAAGCAGAGCATCAAGTTCCTTCTGGACTACTTCAACCACTTGTTATTCCAGAATGGAAATGGGATCAGGTGACCATGGATTTTGTGACTGGTTTACCCGTGACTCAATGGAAGTATGATGCCATCTGGGTAATCGTTGACCGTCTTACCAAGTCAACTCATTTCTTGCCAGTATGGATGAATTTCTCTTTGACTAGGCTGGCAGAACTCTACATAAAAGAGGTGGTTAGGTTGCATGGAGTGCCCACATCTATTGTGTTAGACAAGGATCTCAGGTTTACTTTCCATTTCTGAAAGAATTTTCAGGATGTTCTGGGTATTAGACTTCGTCTTAGCATAACATTCTACCCTCAAATTGATGGCCAATCAGAGCGGGTAATTTAGATATTAGAAGATATGTTTAGATGATGTGTCCTTGAGTTTGGCACCAATTGGGAAAAACATTTTGCCATTAGCTGAGTTCGCCTACAACAACAACTATCAATCCAGTCTGAAAATGGCTCAATTTGAAGTATTATATGGTAAGAAGTGCAGGACTCCATTATGCTGGACTGAACTGAGTGAGAGGAAGCTTTTGGGTTCAGACTTGATTCGTGACTCTGAAAAAAAGGTCCAGATCATTAAAAGCAGGTTGAAGAAATCAATGGATCGACAGAAGTCATATGCAGATATGAAAAAGGAAAGACATCGAGTTTCAAGTTGGAGACAAGGTCTTTTTGAAGGTATCTTTATGGAAGAAAGTTCTGAGATTTGGAAAGAAGGGCAAGTCAAGCCCTAGATTCATTGGTCTATATGAGGTACTTCAGCGAGTGGGTCCCGTGGCCTATAGATTGAGATTGCTATCTGCGTTGGAAAAGATACATGGTGTCTTTCATGTGTCCATGCTCCACATATATAGGTCTGATCTAAGTCATGTGATAGCACCTGAAGAAATACAGGTTCAGACTGATATGAGCTATGAGGAAAGACCAGTAAAGATTTTAGCTAGAGAAGTTCAACAGCTTCGGAATAAACAGATTTCATTGGTGAAAGTCCTATGGCATCACCATAATATTGAGGAAGCGACGTGGAAATCCGAAGCAACAATGAGACGGCATTATCCTCTACTTTTCAGTTTAGGTAAATTTCGAGAACGAAATTTCTTTTAGTAGGGGAGAAATGTAATGGCCTCAACACCGGATCAACCGTAAACAGTACTTTTCGATGGTGAATGGTGCTTTTCGGGCTCAAAAGGACACTCGAAAGTTAAAAATATTTTATTAGACCATCGAAAAGTATTGGTCATGGGGAGTCCGGGATTAGAATTTAAAGTAAAATTGAGGTCAAATAAGCCTTCAAAGGTCAAAAATATGAAAAAGGTAGAGAGTCAATTTTTCTGATAGGGAAGGTAACTTGATTTTGCATAAATTGTTAAAAATAGTAAATAAACTCTGAAAATTATCAAATTTTGCGTGTCTATATGAAAGTTTGTGTATAATATTGTAGTAATGAGAATGAAATTTTTTGGTGATACCAACAGTTATCGAATTGGACCTATAACGAACTCCGATTGAGCCAAAATTTTGCGTTATAGCTATTTTTGATGTGATAAGAGTGATGGAATTATTTTTGGAGTGATTTGATGGCTGGAAGAGAGAGAAATTTGATTGGACTTTAAGAGGCCTAAAATGGGCCTGAAGAAATAAATTGGCTAAGCCCATTGGTTTAGCCCAATTTTGGGTCCATTGGAAGGATATTTAAGAGCCAAAAATCTGTAGAGATTTCCAGAAATTGGCTCATCTCCTTCCCCTCCTCTCTTGGCCGAACCTAGCTTCCATTTTTCCTCTCTCTCTCTTGCTTCTTAATAACTCAAAATCTCCCAAAAATTTCAACTTAAGAGTTGTAATTAATATATAATAGCCTAAATTAATATATGAAATTTTGCATGTAATTAATATATAATAGCCTAAATTAATTATGGAGATAATATTTAATGCCTATGAATTTTTAAAGAATATTTGAAATTAAATTTAGAATTTTCAAGCTTGTTTAATGTGTATGTATATAGTAAAAATTGTAAAATGTTGTGAAATAATTGATTATTTTAGTGAAAAATGATAGTAAATAATAAATAATGCATAAATAAATTTTATTGAAATTTATTGAAATTATTAGAATTTTATTAAAATTTTCATGTAAATATGTATAATAAAAATAATTGAAATATTAATGCATAATTGTTTAAAAATGTCTAAAATGATGAATTAATATGAAATTAAATTATAGTCAATGAAAAAGAAATAAAAAGTCAATCGATAAATTTTTCAGGAATTAAAAAGATTAATAAAGTAGTTATTACTGTGCCATTGAAATTAGTCTGGCAATAAAAACTAGTTTTGGATATAGTTAGCTAGCCATAGAAATATCATTTACCGCGGTGCAAGTCATGGTGACTTGCTTTACTATGGGTAGGATCTTTGATCTCTATAGCTTAAGTGTAAAGTGAAAGTAAAAAAGTGCAGTGTTATGAGAATGGTTCCTTGAGAATCATTTCTCTTTTTAGTGGGGATCATGGGGTCCATGTTTCATGTATCCGGTCTGAAATTTTCTGTCGGGTTTGTACTAGGGGCATAATAGAAATAAATTGATATAGAAGTGAAAAGACAATGAAAAGTAAGATTAAAGAGTGAAAAAGGACTAAAATGAAAGAAAAAGAAAGTTTAGGGACAAAATAGTAATTTTTCCCAAAAGTGTAAAAAGTAAGTAAATTAAGTAATAATTGATTAAATAAAGATAAAATAAGAATTGCTTAAATAAAGATAAAATAGTCAGATAATAGTTAAATTGTTTAAAAAGAAAATTTTATAGTCAACAAGGACTAAAATATAATTTTACATATAAATGTCAAAATAAGTATATAGGAATGTAAAACGTTTCAATTATTAGTTTAAAGATCATAAATAAGCTTTTAATGGTAAAATTGTAATTATGCGATTAAAATGAATAATCTTATAGAAAAAGTTAAATTAATTTTTTTACTAAGTAATTAAATGATTTCATGAATATTTTTTTATATGTTATTATCTAAGATTAATGATGATGATGTTAGAAAATGTATCGATTACTAGTCAGCACTGAGTATGTTGAGTGCTCAGTATGTAGTTTTACTGCGCGCAGGAAAGCAGGAGCTGGAACATGAATACAAATTACAATACTTCTTTTAAGAGTTTTTATTGTATGGATTTGGCATGTGTATATATATATATATATATATATATATATATATATATATATATATATATATATATATATATATATATATATATATATATATATATATATAAATGTTACTTTTGGTTATGTAAATGTTAAATAGGAGTTATTTTAGTAAAGTTGTATTTTGGATATAAATATGATGGAATGGGTGATGTTGATTGTTATTATTGATTGTTGTGCCTCTGAGAGGCTGTGTGAATTGTTTGCGTTTCAGGGGGCTTGTACTATGTACAGCCGTTATATTGCAAAAATTTTATTAAATGCACAGTAAATTAGACAGTTTTAGGTCATCGGCAAATTGTTATCAAATTAAGTATGGTATTAATGTAAGGAATAAGTTGAAAAAAAAATGTCGGCCTTTGGTATACCGGTATAGTGTTAGGAGGGATAAGAGTGTTACACAATTAATTAATAAACTTCATATTTATTGATAATTGTATAGTTGATAAACAATAGATTATTAATATTTGTACAACAATTAGTAAACTTGAGGTTGCTAATATTTTTATTTATTAGTAAACTTCAGGTTGCTAATATTTTTATTTATTAGTAAACTTCAAGTTTACTAATATTTGTATCAAAATAAAAATAAATTATCTTCAAAAAATATTACTTATCTCATACAACAATTTTTATATATGGATCATCGGTATTTCTCTTTTAGTCTCAAAATGATATTCATTTTAGCAAATATCTTCATAAATAATAAGTTTTTTGAGACATAATAGACAAATATTCATATATAATAAATTGTATTTGGGTAATGACTTTGTAGCTCTTCCGGAGCCTTTGAATAATTTTGTGTTACCCATTAAAATAATAAATTAACACAATAGTATATATTGTAAATACACTACACTTAAAAAGAGAACTTTAATAAAGCTTATATGTGCATGGTGTAGGATAGGAAATTCCATCACATATCGATAATGAAATATATTCTCAATTCTACATGTTATAACAAAACTAGCATTGTGGGACACATGCAATTCATGGTCACAAATCAACAAATGAACGACAAAAAAGAAAAAGAAGAATTTCAAGTTATAATATATCCATTAATACAAGATAGCACATCAAATGTAACGAGAAGGCAATTTTCACTCAACTAAAATAACAGTATCGAATTGAAGGATTTTTTTAAGCTTTCAATATAACCAACTAAATAAAATAAAGGAAGAATAGTGCCGACTAACATTATATATTTATAAAATAATATAACAATAATTTTGAGATAATTTACCCGTTAAATCATGAAAATTAGAATTCTTTATTCCTTCGAGCTGGGTTGTCGTAAACCACCGACTTTCAATAATCAATAGAGACTATCGTACTGATAACGTGTTATAAAACTAATTAAAGTAAAAACAGATATAGTATGAATAAATAATTTTCTCTTATTGATTGTATAGGTCCCGAAAGACAATCAAGAGGGAGGGTAAATTGGATGTCTTGAAATTTTTTTGCCAAATTTTTAAAGGAACAGAATTGTATGCAAGTGCAGATTTCTGATAGTTTTTCTAACAGAGAATGTAAAAAATGTAAGATAACGATAATAATAGATTTTGCAAGTTCTTTTTAAACTTCAAATATATTCTGAAAAAAGTGTATTAAATTTGTTGTGAATATTTCATAAATTCATTTTACAGAATTTTGAAAACATAGATTTTTAGAATGTAAAACAGAAATATAGAAGATAGAAAATAGAGCAGAAAAGTAAAGCACATACAGAATTTATAGTGGTTCGGCCAACCTGCCTACCTCCACTCCTCAAGAATCACTTTTGAGCTTTTTTCTCCACTCTTAACTCTTTTAAAGGCAAGAGTTCAAGCCAATATACAATCTTATGTATATCTACCCATAATCTTTTTTCCAAGTAAAAGATTGAAACACTTACTAGAATTATACTTAGGCTCTAGCCAACCCAAACTCACAATCTTTCACAATAATAATTCATCACAAGTAATTACAACAAAAGCTATAATCAATTGAGGATGATATATAAAGATGAAGTGCAAGATGGAAAGTGAGATTTAAAACAAGTAAGCTTTCTCTTAAGAGTTATAAAATCTTTTCAATATTTTCTCTAACTTTCTAAATGATCTAACAATACATATTTATACCAAAAAACATGGTTTGAAGAGAGAAAACACAAAACTAGCCGTTTATGACCGTTAGAAAACAGAACAAAAAATTATGTCTCTAACTAGCCGTTTTATAACCGTTATTTTGTCCTATAGTGCGAAACAGATTTTCGATCAGAAATTCGTTTAGATTTCTAATCCAATTTCTAATGTAAATTATGACGAATCAATTTCTAAAACATTTTCTGAAAGAAATCAGTTTTAACTAAAAACGAAATTTATGACTTAAAAATATTTTTATGCAATTTTAAAACTTATAATATGTATGAATGACAATTTGATTCTCAAATTAATCTTACAATTTAGTAACCTAATTTTTCTTAGACTAAAATATTCTTCAACTTAGCCTTCAAGAATTCATTTCACAATCTTCATTTTTAATAAATCCATCAGAAGGTTATATAGAAATTCATGCAAAACATTATTTGGAACATATTTCTCAATAGTGTTTATATAAGATTTGATTATCATCAAAATTTGAATATGGCTTTGGGCCAACAGATTGTCTATACTGAATAATCACAATAGAGTATTTATAAGTAAAATATAGAAGTGGTAGAATTCTACTAGAACATAGAAAGAGATGAGTTTGATAGTTATCCATACACTTCATAATTATCATAATATATTTATATTTTTCTGTTTACTACGGCCAATAATAATTTTGTCCATGGCTACTAAATTATAATATATTTGTTATAAATAAGTTATAAAAGATACTTTTTAAATAAAAAATATCTAAATTTAAAAAAATTAAAAATTAATTTTATCGAAATCCATTTCAAATTTCATAGGAGTGCCCACATGACAATACAAGTGAGTAATTATTTATCAATATAGTACTAGGTCAAACGTATGGTTGGTGAACAGATGGGCAACAACTGACTAAATCTAAAATGAGTCTGACTATTGCGCCATACCCCGATATAATAATATTGGGTATTATCATCAATGATGCAAGCTCATCTTTTTCTAATGAAAGGTTGGAAGGCTAATTTCAGCATAATTGCGCCTATTGGCTCGAGTTAAAATAGTCGCCCATCTTTTTTTACTTTGTTTTGATTTTTTCTTCTTCACCGATGATATTTCTGGTTTTTTTTTAAAAAAAAAAAAGAACAGTGGAGTGTATATATTATTTAAATTGTCCCGTTCTATATACGCCTTGACTTTTTCCTAAATTTCTTTTTTCTCCGTATAAATCTCAAAAGTAACTAATGTTCACTTATCCAACTAATTCCAATTCGTTTTAAAAATAGACACTATTCAACGGTTCAGATGCGGATGAATCGCATAAATACGTAGTACATCACATCTCACTTTTTCATATTTTTCTCGAACCGTTGAATAGTGTCTATTTTTGACAGCTGACTGTACTAGAAAAAATTTCTAATGTACTAGAAAAAAGAAAATTTTCTAATAAATAGGTGGTCATTGAATTTCTCAAAATTTTTTAATTAACCTCTTATATTCAATTTTTTTCTTCAAATGCCCATTATATTTTCCTTTTTCCTTCCAAAAATAACCCCCGAAAATTTTCAATTTCTATTCCAGTTATCCCTTTCGTTGCCAACCTAACACAAATCAAAATAAGTTCAAAATAATTTCTAGTCCAACAATGATGGCATTTTATGGTATGCTCTAATGACTTAATTTTATGGATTTTTTCTATTTTGAGAGTACATCTAATTACGGTAGTATATTATTACTAATTTGATATGCTAAACTAGCATAAATTTATTGGAGTTATCAAGTATTTCAATGAGTATGTTATCTCTTTTACTATTGTTAGAAAAAATAAAGTCTAGTTAAGATGGCATTATTTAGGGGTGAGCATTTGGTCGGTTCGGTTCGGTTTTGGACCGAACCGATTGAACCGAAAACCGAACTTAAAGAAATTTAAGAATCGAACCGAAACCGAAGTATATAGAACCGAATGGACCGAAATAATTTTGGTCGGTTCGGTTCGGTTTTACCGGTTCTGGGTCAATGTGGGCTTTTTTTAATTGGGCTTTTAACCTATATGGGTCTATAAATTAAATTAATTTATATTCAACAAAATAAATTCATTTAAAATAACTAAAATTAAAATAATATACATAAATTTATTATATTATATCTATAATAAATTTCTCAATAATTTATCAATTTGAATTTCATTTTTTTATTTATCAATTTCTCAATAATTTATCAATTTGAATTCTTTTTTTGTTTATATATTATTATTTATTTTTTTAAGCTACACATATACAGTAGATGTTAACCTAATATTATTAGCAAAATTAACCAATTATAATACTTTGACTTGCTAATTCATAATTATCAAACTATTGTTCACTCGAACACAAACAAATGTATATTTAGTCATGAAAATTTTTTAATTTATCGTAAATAATTTATTCAATACTAATTATATTTTTAATAATTGATGTTTATATTATCAATTAAAAAAATAATCAATTACTCACTGTCAAATTAAAAAATTTAATTTATTAATTAAAATTTGATATTCAATAATATATATATATATATATATATATATATATATATATATATATATATATATATATATATATATATATATATATATACAACTGTGCCAGTGCCAATGCTGCCAAATATTTGGCTTAAGAAAAATTTAATAGCCATGATGCGAAAAATTTAATAGCCATGATGCATGCAGTGGGATTTGAACCTTGGACCTCCAGGGGTTATTTTTGTTTCCTAAACCATCAAGCCAACTTATGTTAGTTGAAATTTTAATACTATAAAATATATATATATATAAATTTCGGTCGGTTCGGTTCCTTCGGTTTTTCAATTTTAAGAACCGAACCGAACCGATAAAACCGAAATTTTTTCGGTTCTGAACCGAACTAACCGAAAACCGAACAAACCAAACCGAACAGACCAAAATCAATTCGGTTCGGTTCGGTTTTCGGTTCCGGTTCGGTTTTGCACACCCCTAGCATTATTACTAGTCTTTCATCTTGACTTGGAAGCAATTTAGGGTGAATTAGCAAATAATCATAGGATATATAGAATGAAGAAATATTGGCTAGCCCAAGGGTTTGATTTTTAAAATTCTTCTTCGACGGCTCCAATATTTCATCAATTTCTAAATTTAAAATCACACGATATCGTTTACTTGAAAGGAAATATCTTTGAAGTAAATTATATTTTATTAATTATTTATTAAAAATATTGATTACTTATTTTGAGTAATAATAAAAAACGTAGGAAATTTCATTGGCGCCTTTACTATATTTCGCCGCCTCTAACGACTATAGTACTTTGAATATTTAACGACAAGCACAGTTTCAAACATTTGAACACATATTCTCCAATGAAGCAATATTACAATTAGTGCTCACTTTTAGTCAGGGATCAATTAATCAAACATATAGTACTGCAAGAATATATTAATTCTTTAATAATTGTGTGCTAATAAAAATTTTGTATTAAATTTGTTATATAGTAAAATAGTGTTGTCCCTATATATGGTAAAAGAAACAGATCGAATTTAATTATAATTTAAATGGATTATTATTAAATGAGCCGAATTATAAATGGATAAAATGATATTTAATTATTAATTTTTGTATTTTTTTTGAAAAATAAAAATTATTTATGTATAATCAATAAAATAATTATTTTTATAATCACATTATAGAAAAAAATATAAATTTAATTGTATTTGTATTTATTATTTTGTGAATTTATTTTGTAAAATTTTAAAAATATCAAATTATCCGAAGTACGGAATATTGTACTGTATTTTTTTGTGTCGAAGAACCATCCGAAGAACCGTATCGAATTTTTATAAAACTGTACCGAATTATTTCGAATTTTCAAAACAGTTACAATATTTAATTTTTAATATATTCAAAATTTTAAGAAAATACGGAAATTTATAAATCTCTAAATTATATCATACTGTGTACACCCCTAGTATTGATCATACAATATTTAATTTAAAAATATATTTTGCTTGTTATTGACCAATTATTAACAATAAGTAAGGGGATGCAACTGTATTTCGGGTTATAACGCAAAACATAGAAACATTAAAAAAAAAAAAAAAAGCCTTCAAAATCATAATTTTATCGGAGCAGGTAAAATATATTATACTGAGATAATGCCTTTCTTTCTTTCTTTTTAGGGCCTAATACATAAATGAGCACATGAATTTATACACATTTATACCAATTTCTGTAGAATTAAAATTCAACAATCCATTTCCAAAATGTCTTCCATAAGTCGTTTTCAATCATGCATCAGGGGCGCAAAAGAATTTTTCTTTTGGCATACAATCGGAGTTGGAAATGGAGAATAGAGAGGTAAAGGGAGAACCCAAATTTTCAATCGGAGAGGAAGACCATTTGAAGAATTTTATAAGTTTTGTTTGGACGAAAGTAAATTAAAAGGAAAATTAATTTATTTTATGAAGTAAATGGAAATAAAGTAAAGTGAATATACTTTCAGT
This sequence comes from Excoecaria agallocha, assembly GCA_037975025.1. Taxonomy (NCBI): domain Eukaryota; kingdom Viridiplantae; phylum Streptophyta; class Magnoliopsida; order Malpighiales; family Euphorbiaceae; genus Excoecaria; species Excoecaria agallocha. The sequence continues at coordinate 3,840,746 of CM075806.1, read as the reverse complement.
ATACTTTTCATCATGGGTTATCTTGAATAAAACAAGGGAGTATTGAATATTCTAAAAGAGAAAAGAGTCTCTCTCTACCACATCACTTAGTATTAGTCAATGTTTCGAATTTCATTTCCTGGTCAAAATTAGGTTTCCTTGAATTTATAAGCATTGCATTAGCCATTAGCAGCACATTTTTTTCTAATTATCTGCTCTGTATATAAGATCTGCCATAGAAAAAAGGAAGTATAGATATGTGGCAAACATTTTCTTTTATACATTAAAATAATATTTAAAATTTTTCTATTAACAAAAATTCAATAAAAAGAATTATAGTAAGAAATCACAAAACAGAAATATCTTAAATTCAGATACAATTAATACAAAATTATAAAATATAATTTTTTTAACGCGATAAAATAGAAATATAAGAAAAGTAAATCAATGTATAATTAAATAATTTATCATGTGTATCATATATGCAGACTAGCTGCCAACAGCGCAGAAAACCCGGATCCGTGTATATTCAAAACAATATTTTCATTAAGATACTCCTAATTAAAAAGCTCAAAAATTTTCAAGAGAGTATCATTGGGCATTTGTCTGTATTAGGAAAGCAGGAATCAAACCCCACGTAATAAGCGGACACAAAAATCAAGATTAAAACTTGGACTGCTCCCTAGTCAAGAAAATTGCGCCACAATATACATATTCAATGGAGTATATTACAATTATTTTCACTTTGTAGATAGTTTCCCATAGCGATATTACAATTATTTTCCACTCTTGTTCTGTCTGAAAAAATCATATTCAATGGATCAATTAATCAATGCAGTGCAAGAATACATTCATTCTCTAATAATGTAGGGCCCGTTGCTCCACCTGTTCTACGACGCCATTGCAAACGAGCTAGCAACCACAGTCAACAAACTCAACCTTGAATTTATGTTGCATGACATGGACTAAAATGGTATACAATTAATTTTTTTTCCTATATAAATGACATTAAGAAGCCAGTGGCTCCCAATCACATAACAAATCATTTTTCTTTATTCAAACCTCAAAGCAAATCAGAGAAAAATCATGGCTGCTGTTTCTTCCTCTGTTGCTACTTCTGCTAAGAGGTAAGCGGATCTTTGCTTCTTTTATTCAAATAAAAATGTGAAAAATATTAAAATTTGTCTAAATTACATACATAATAAATTTTTGTATCAGTTTGACTATCAACTGTTATACGTATAAAGTAATTGTGATTTTCTATTTGTAGCAATTTGTATCTGGATTGCAAAGTGATTCGATTTTAGGCAAGAAAATATGTACGTTTATGTTAAAACAATTTATAGATAACTGAAAAAAATGTATACGCAGGTTACAGGGAAAGGTGGCTTTGATCACAGGAGCAGCGAGTGGGATTGGAGAGACGACCGCAAGAGTTTTTGCGAAAAATGGAGCTAGAGTTGTGATCGCTGATATACAATCCGACATAGGTAAAAAGCTAGCAGAGGAAATCAAATTAGAATCGGGAGAAGAAGCTTTATTTGTCAATTGCGATGTTACGAAAGAATCCGATGTGGAAAACGCGGTAAATGCTGCCGTTTCGACATACGGAAAACTAGACATAATGTTCAATAACGCCGGAATTACAGGGAAGTACACCTCCAACATATTAGACATAGAAGCTGAAGATTTTAAGAAAGTTTTGGATATAAATCTTTTGGGAGCCTTTTTCGGAGCCAAACATGCTGCAAGAGTAATGATTCCAAGAAAGAAAGGATGCATTTTATTCACATCAAGTATTGCTTCGGTTTCTTATGGTGGAATGCCACAAGCATACACTGCATCAAAACATGCAGTTGTTGGTCTCACTAAGAATTTAACAGTTGAATTGGGAAAACATGGGATTAGAGTGAACTCCATTTCACCAGCTGGAATTCCAACTCCTACTGCTGCTAAGGCTTCTGGTCTTGATATTAAGCAAATTCAGGAACATTTTTATAGCCTGGCAAATCTAAAAGAAGTGATGTTAGGTGCAGAAGATATTGCTGAGGCCGCTGTATATCTCGGGAGTGATGAAGCTAAATATGTTAGTGGTATGAATATTGTTGTTGACGGTGGATTTAGCTTAAGGAATGTAATGGCTTGAACTACTTATCTAGTTGCCATTTTCTTTGTTATGGGAGTAAATTCCGTTATTATCTATGAATAACTATGCTGAAAAACTTTTTAAAATTTAGATGTTTAAAATATTGTAGTAAATTTGTTATTATTAAGGAATGTCATGGCTTAAATTGTAACATCTTACTTTTATTTATAATTTCATATGTTGCTTGTTATTTTTAGCGACGGCACACGATTACTAAATTGACCAATCTTTTTCAATGTTGGCTAATTGCTAAACTAAATTATGGATTTCTAAATTTATTTTACCATCGCTAAGTTATTATTCGTTTAGTAAAAATTTCGACAGCATAACGGCTTGTAAACTATGCTGTCCAAACCTGTAAATTTGTAAATAAACATTACCAAAAGGCAAATTGTAAACCGTGGCACTAAGTTACCATTCTATGAATAACCATGCTGAAAAGCTTTTTAAAATTTAGATGTTAAAAATATTGAAGTAAATTTGTTATTATTAAGGAATGTCATGGCTTAAACTACTTATTTAGTTGCCATTACGGTTGTTCAAATTTGATATAATCTATTTGACCAATTTAATCAAACTCATCTAACCCATTTTTTTTACAATTATATTGGGTCATTATAACTCATATAATCCATTCTAAAATTTTAAAAATATATACATGAATTATGAGTTATTATATAACCCAATTAATTAATCCATTTTTTCTAATAATCAACTTAATTTCTCAGTTTTCTAATTGATTTATAATCTAATTTCTCAATTTCTGAAATTTCAATTTCTCTGTTGTTATTGTCCTAAACATGCAAAATTCTCCTTCAAAGTTGCTCCTCTTTCTCTCAGAATTTTTTTTTACAAATGGTGTAATTTTTTAAAATGTTTTGAAATTTGAAATTACAGTAAAAAAATAGAATTTTAAGATATTAAAAACTGGCACATATCAGAATAAGACCCACATAAATTATATTTTTAGCGTTAGAAACTGACACACATGATATCGGTTTTGTCATATATATATTTGTTGGCTTCTAAACAGAAAAATTTTTTATGTACAGATTTTTTATTTTTTAAATCTATCAAAATTTCTATAGAGAGACTTAAAGAAATTTATTAGGTAGTGTGTCAACGCCTCCCCTGCACCTTTTATTTCTTTTTTAGTTTTTATCTTATTCCTCTTCTTTTTCTTCTTCAACAATTCAATTACTTACTCTTATATTCAGGATTTTATTTGGTCAAACCTTTTTTTTCCGGTGTTTTATTCATCTCCATCACTTCACTACTCCTTACCTAATTTCCTTATAACTTCTTTCTCTTCTTTCTTTTTCTTTTTTTTTCTCTACTTTCTGTCCCATTAAATTTGTTCTTCAGTTATGTTATAATCATAAAAAAAAGAATTAAATAATAATTATATCATAATTATCTAGTCTTTAACTTCGGTAAACCCTATTTCCTTAATTTTTAAAATTATCAATATGTTTGAAATTTAACTTTTAAGCTAAATAAGCAAATATTTTTTTGCCTTTTCTCGTGACTAACAATATACTTTTCTTAAAAAATTAAAAATTTTAATTTATTATGAATTTGAGTGCAATAGTACAGTGAATGGCATAAAAATAATAAAAAAAAGAGATAAAAACATTACTACAGATTAAATTATTTTTAAATTAAAATTTAAATGCTAATTTAAACACAAAATTTAATTTTTGGATCAATCGGTAATCTTTTTTTTTTTTAAATAACCAAAAACAGGTGTCGAGTATTTACTTTTATATCGTTATTAAATATAATCTCTTATGACACCCTAACCAAGTGCTTTTGATTTTTGTTTTCTTCTAAAGAAAGAAAACCAAGAGCTTAAAATTTGCAAATAAGTGAAAATAATATTAAAAATATGGATATAAATTCCACATAACTCGTATAATCCAACATAAACCAATAAATTCAAAATAAAAAAATTTAATTCATAACTCAGCTATTTAATTTATTTAAAATTTTAGATGAGTTAGATGAAAAATCAATTGTAATCCATCCAACCTATATTTGAACGAATTTTTTTTTATTTTGGTGTAATTTTGAAAAAAAAAATTAGACATTTGAAACTACAGTAAAAAAAATTAGCAAAATGGGGTGCTAAAAAATGGCAATCAAGTTGGTTGTTTTCTAACAGGTGGGTCCCACGGCATTAATTGGAAAATTTGGTCAAAAAACGGCATGTCACTCTATCATTTTTTACTATCACAAAACGATGCCGTTTGGCTTCGTACACGAAGACACATGTTAAAATTTTTTCGTGGGACAAGCGTGCTGAAAAACGACACCAACTTTTGTATTAAGGAAACAAGTTCTATAAAAAAATTTTAACCTTGATTGTCATTTTCTAACACCTCATTTTGCTAAATTTTTTACTGTAACCCTAAATATTTAAATTTTTTTTTTCAAAATTACACCAAAATAAAAAAAATCCCTATTTAAACACTCCGAGTTGCCATTTTCTTTGTTATGGGAGTAAATTCCATTATTATTTATGAATTGCCATTAGTAAATTTGTCATCTTGGTAAATTAATGTTTCCCCTTAGCAATAAAAAAAATAAAAAAAAACTGATCAAACAAAAAATGTTGATCATGTAGAATTTTAAAATATATTTTTGTGTTATTGTGATGGGTGTCGAAATAGATAAAAATAAAATTTTTACTTAAAACTAACTTGTAACTAGCGATAAGCAATGTCGAATTCTCAGAAATTGGACGAGTTTTAATTCTTTAAATAACTAGAAAATTAACAAATTAAAAATAAAATGTGGGGGTTCTGTAGAATAATAATTAAAAGCATAGAAATAAGTAAATAAAAGTGCAGTAAATTAATTAAAATAAAATCAATGAATGAGAACTCCAATTAAAGGCATTCACGGTATAAAATTTAATTTTACTCATCACAGATGAAAAGATAGCTCTAAAATCATGCAATAGATCGGTTATAGTCGTCGGCTTAGCTCTTTCGACTAATCTTTCTATGTTAATAGTTGTCATGCAATGGATAATTACCATTTGGCCCTCGATTCTTTCTTATTTCTCATTATTGTGCTAAATTTTCTCTAATATTATCCCTTTTGGTTTCTTTTTGCTTTTATTCCATTCTAAGTTCAAAATTTGCATTTTAGTCCCTATACTTTTCCATGTAATGGCAAATTATAGTTTGATCTCTAAACTTGTCATTTTTCATGCTGTTTGACCTCAATTTTGGCTCTTTTTGCTTTATTTGACTTTATTTTATTGTAAGTGAAAAATTTACATTTTGATCCCTAAAATTTTTCATTAATTATGATTTTGCTTTCCTTTGTCTATTTGACTATTTTAACCTTTCTAGCTACATTTTTTATGCCAAATTACAGTTTTACCTCTGGTTTATCGCGTAGTTACATTGTTATCGTTTTTGAATTTATTATTAACATATTACACATTATTTACTATTTAATCATACATATGATATCTTATATGTATAACTTACCGTTTAGTTCCCATCTTCTAGCATAATTATGTTTTTCCCTTTTTAAACCAAATGGCCTCATGTTTAATCCTTTTCATTATTGTATCACACAATGACATCTTTGGCACATATTTTGTCATCTACTCCTCACTTCCTTGCATATTTACAATTTTACCCTTTTCTGAAACATTAATTACACTTTTACTTTATCTAGTACTTATTTACATTTATGATATCTTTCATGCATAATTTTCCATACTAATCACATTAGTGTCACATGCTCAATTCACATCCATACATGCTTAATAACCATATACTCATCATGTATACATGTGACATCATGTAAAAGTAATGGAATCGTATCATCTACATCACATACATCATTCGGCCTCAATGGGCTCTCATACATACAATATGATTTCTTCTTCATTAGCAAGCTATATGTGTTCTCGAAGTCATTTCATGTATCCTTATGTTGATACATATCCCCTTTACATTGATAATCTTAACTTACACGCATAAACACCATTATGTTCATATGCACAACATCATGTCCACATGTTATTTTTTTATTCTAATTAATTTTATTATGTTCTTTCATCATCATGTTATGCATTTATAATTAAATATGTCATTAACCATCAAATTATTTCACATTATGTTAGATGACATAATTCAGCCACTTAGGGTTTTCACCTTCCTAAGTTATTTTCTTCACTAATTCATGTTCACATCATGTTAATTCATCATTTTATGTATCTATATGTTGATGTACATCCATTTTACCTTGATAGCTCTTTGCTACTTACATGTATACCATTATTTTCAAATACTAACTATTATATCCATGTGTTAGTTTAAACTCAAATCAATCATGGTGTATTTATTCATCTTAGTATTGCTCACTTTATGACTAATTTACCAATAAACATCAAATTAACATATTATACATTATGATTTACCATTCGACCAGAGCATATTCACCCATTATATGCTTGATTTCTTACTTATTTCATGTTAAAACATCATATTATTATGTTATTTCAAACTATTTCACATTTTCCTTTATTTTCATATAATTACATAATGTAATCTTTGAGAAAAATCAAGAAATAAATGAAATTAAATATAGTTTTGTATCCACTAACCTCTTTTCCAAGCTCCTTTTATGATTTCTTTTCCTTTCCATCCTTTTTTCCCATTTTCTCCTTTGGTTTCACTTGGTTCCTTTGAAAACTCACTTTGGCTGAATCCTCCTTGAATTGTTTTTGGATTTTTTCCTCATCCATAATTCAATTTCAATGCAAAATATAAATTTTCATATCAAAATCTATCTAAAAATCTATTTAAAACATAAAATTTTCACTAAATACACTTACTTGGATTTTTGTTCTAACCTTTTTTCTTACAATTTCTTTCACTTTCTCTACTCAAAAGAAGCTCTAAAGATGGCCAGAAATAGAATTAGGGAATTAGAGTTATTTAGAATGAAAAATCATGTAAGATTACGTAAGGGAGAATGAAGAAAATGAAAGAAATGGAAAGCTATGGAGGACAGCTGAAATAAGGGAGAAGGTGGCTGAGTTATCCATATTTTTTTTATTTTTATCCTATTTATACCCATCCTAACTGGGTCAAATCAGGACCAACCACCTTGGTCCAACTAATTGGCCCAATTTTACTTAAATGACCCACTTTTAGGCCCAATTAATTTCTTTACTAATTTTCTTGCTCAATTTCTGGTTTCAAGTGATCCTAACCTAATTCATTATAACATTTATACCCTTGAACTAATAAAAAATGCCCTTTAACTTGGTTAATTAAATTATTCTTGGTTTTTCACCATTTTTTGAAAACGGGTATTTCACTCATCAGAATATTCTAAAATTTTGCTTCGTATGCCCAAACATATGCAGGAGAGTGTTTTTAAAATTTCAAATCATTTTGAGATTGTTTTGGTACAGTTTTAACTTCAGAAAAAAAAAGTCAGCTGGTCCAAAACCTCAAAAATTCAAAGTCATCAGAAAAATTATTTTTCACGTTCAAATATTAATTAGGGGTATTTCTAATAGAACTGGAAAAACATAATACTTTTTGGAGGTCCGTGAAATATTTTAGAGTTCAGTCAAACTTTCGGCCAATATTTCTTTACTTTAACGAGTAGATCCGTCACTGTCTGTTTTGGAGATTTATCTAAACTCAATTTCTCATCAAATTGTACCACTGGACTCCATTTAACTCATATTATCTCACTTAATGGTTAGCTACAACTTCCTGACAGGTCACCCATCATCAGATTTCTCTAACTCGAGCACGTTTAACACTTAACCACCTATAAATTTTACTGTGTTATACTACTGTAATCATATTGATAACTGTCCCAGGATTACTATTCATGCTGTAGAATATGTTATACATGTCATATGAAATTTTGGGGTGTTACATAAACTACTTATCTAGTTGCCATTAGAAGTGTTCAAATTTGATATAATCCATTTAACTCATCTAATCTATTTTTTTAAATTATATTGGGTTATTATAACCCATACAATCCATTCTAAAATTTTAAAAATATACACATGGATTATGGGTTATTACATGACCCAACCAATTAACCCATTTTTTTCTAATAATCAACCTAATTTCTCAATTTTCTAATTAATTCATAATCTAATTTCTCAATTTCTAAAATTCCAATTTCTCTATTGTTATTACCCTAAATGTGCGAAATTCTCCTTCAAAGTTGCTCCTTCCTCTCTCTCTCAGAATTTTTTTTTTGAAATGGTGTAATTTTTTAAAATATTTTGAAATTTGAAACTACAGTCTAAAACATTAGAATTTTGAGGTGTTAAAAACTGGCACATATCAGAATAGGGCTTGCATAAATTATCTTTTCAGTGTTAGGAATCGACACATATAGTGTTGGTTTTTGTCAAATGTTTGATAGAAAACGACACTATATTTGTCGGTTTCTGACAAGAAAAATTTTTTATGTGCAAATTTTTTTTAAATCTATCAAAATTTCTATAAAAAGACTTAAATAAATTTAACAGGTAGTGTGTCAACGCCTCCCCTGTGCCTTTTATTCCTTTTTTACTTTTTATCTTAAGCTCTTCTTTTTCTTCTTCTACAATTCAATTACTTACGTCCTGTATCTTGTTTTATATCTCATTTCAGGTTGAAACTACTACATCTATGTGCCAATTTTTTCGCTTTTATTTTTCTTAGGTGCTTTATATAAAATCCTTTCGTTCAATTTTTTAACTAATGATATTGATCGGTTAATATGATACTTAGTGTTTTTGTTTTGTCGATGACTTATAACTGTCAAACTTTTATCATTTATCTAATGAAAATTTCAACAACACAATGGCTTATATATTGCATTGCCCTTCCTACAACTCCAAACAAAACACAGCCCGTATAGGGTACACAACCATAATCAACAATTTTCAATATCAATATTGTTCAAACATCCTCCTGCACAATCCATTCTTATTTATCTCACATTCATCCATAACGTGCCATTACTCATTCACAATATAATTTTCGAGTCCATACAAAACTATATACACATCCATAAGTACACTTATGCTTACATATACATGTCATTAATAATCATTACACAAAATATACTAGCAAAAAGAATCCTTAATCCGGTACCCTCCAATTCAATGCATGCTTGCTCCCCCTTTATCGCCTAAAGGTACCTACACGCAGTAAATATACTACGTGCTAAGCATTAAATATGCTCAGTGGTGGTTACAAGTCTAAAGATTTTCATTTACACACATGCATGCCAACATGACTACTTGTCTAATATAATATATACCTAGCGATGATCATGCTACGATGTTCTTAAGTCTACACTTATTTATTTCTACTTTTGACCAATTAATTAATCCTTTAATAATTCCTTATCTTATCTTAAGGTGTCATTCCCTTTTTATAAAGTTACTCATTAACACTAATATATACATTATTATCAATATTATTAATATTGTTATCTTTTATTTTTCTTGAATATTCCTTTTAAATATTAAGTTTTAAATTCCTTAATAATTACTTTAATTACTTATATTGCTGTCTTAATAAACTTATTTAGTCATTAAATCCATAAGTTCTTAATATTTGCATTTATATTGATATTAGTACTCTAATTACAATTTGGTCCCAACATTAGTCGTATTATTGCACTTTTACACTTTAGTCCCTAGATTTTTTACTTATTCACAATTTTATCCTTCATTTATACTTAATTACCATAATGCCATTATTTTATACCATTTTCATCTTTACTACATTAATTATCTTACACTTTACATTTTAGTCCCTTAATTGTCCATTTTATGCCAAATTATATTTTAATCCATACTATTTTTCTAATTTACCTAGTTTATTATTTAATTACTTATTTGTCCATTTTTGTTACTCAAATTCAGTACTTAGTAAAAATTACCAATTTACCCTTAAACTTTCATTTTCTTTCAATTAAGTCCATTTTAACTATAATCTCTTATTAAATTCTTATTTACTCATTTTAGATTCTACTGTCACTTATTTTTTACCATATTGCCCCTAGTATCATCTGGTAAGAATCTTTGGACCGGATACATATAACATGGACCCCACTGATTCACAACATTTAAAAGTGATCCGGTGGACCGCTCATACATTTACGTTCCATATTTCATCATTTAACATTTCATTTCATTTAGTAGACCATTATTGGCCTACTATAGTGAGTCGCCATAACTCACACCGCGGTAAGGTGTCCTTATGGCTAGCTAACTATATCCTGTACTAGATTATCCACCAGACTATTACTAAGGGCAATTAACCATATTTCTTTACTTATATTTTTAATTGACAATTAAATTAACCTATAAAATATTTTCACTGTCATACCTATCCACCTCCTATCATTTGCATTCTAAACCATCTATTGTTCAATACTAATATTAAAATACATCAAATTTCATGTAAACATAATATATTACTTATATAATGTAAGTGTGACTTAAAAAATTACCCAATTTTATTTTAATAATTCTCATTAAATAAATTTACACTTAATTTCCATTATATATTCATTTTATATCATAAAAATTAATAATTAACCACAATATTCATATTTTCCTCATATATACCTATTTGGCCACATTAACATTTTCTCCTCAAAATTTATTTCTCACTCAATCATTAGTAATTTATCACTAATTAATTAAAATTATACCATAAAATACCCATTTATGTATTTATTCTACCTTAACTAATTAAATACAATTAACTTTCCCTAATAGGATAATTCGGCCTACACCAAACCAAGCCATTATTTTTATTTTCTTTTCATTTTGTGCATTTTAATTTACTCTTTAAACCTTTTTGAACATGCTTATACAATTAAATTCTATTTTACATATGCTTAACACATATAACTAATATAAACATAACCCGAAGGCTAATTAAAATCCCTCGTAAATAAGGATAACGTGGTGGAGACAGAACCTACTTGGATTTTTGAGAAGGAGCCGCAACCAACACCATCAGATGACTGATCAATCAAGAAGACTAAGTATGAACTGGATGAGGCTTGGATTAGTAATGGGACTATTTTTCCTCCTGCTAACCGTTCTTTTTATGAGGCCTTACTTTGTAAGACTGGTAATAATGAGGACCCATTAATGTAACTATGGGAGGCTGATAATGAAGACCATGTGCATGATGAAACCAAGAGTATGGATATAAAGGGCATGGAAAAAGATTTAGAAGAGTTTTTAGATGATGACAATGAGATCTTGGTGGAATGGGATAAATGTTTTCTTTCCATTACCATCTCAGAATTGCTAAAAGTCAGATTGGCTAAGCCTTGGAGACAATCAGTGGTAGTAAACATGCTGGGTAGGTACATTAGCTATAACTTCTTATGTACTAAGATTGAAAAGCTTTGGAACATAAAGGGTAATTACAAAGTGGTGGATTTGGAAAATAACTTCTTTTTGGTGCAATTTGAGGACAAAGAGGATTACCTCAATGTTCTTTTGGGTCTTGGACAGTCTTTGGTCATTACTTAACTGTTCAGCCTTGGCATCCCAGCTTTTCGACTGAGAATGATGATTTTTTGGCAATAATGGTGTGTGTTAGGATTCCTGGGATGGCACTTCATAGATACAATAAATGAGTTCTTAGGAAAATTAGCCAACTCTTGGGTAGACTTGTAAAAATAGACTACAACACATTGCAATTTGAAAGGGGGAGGTTTTTTTGCATTGCAGTGGAGTTGAATCTTACAAAGCTATTGCCATTAAAATTCAAGCTAAATGGAAATTTGCACCGTATAGAATATAAAAACCTCTTTAAGATATGCTTTAAGTGTGGCATGTATGGACATATATCTGAACTATGCCCCCTGAATTATACTATTGACAAAGAGAATGATGCAGCAATTAATAATCAGGTGGAAACAGGTGTAGGACAACAAAACTAAGAGAATGCATGGCAAAAGGATACACTATATAGCCCTTGGATGATTATGCCTAAGAATGGAAGAAGAGGATAACCCCAACACAATAATATGAGAGATACAAAGAATATGAATAATGTGTCGAGTTCAAGTTTTAACGTGTTATCTACTAATGAATTATTTGAGGCTGGCAATGGTATGAATGAGAATGACAAGCATAAGGAAGAAGTCACGTTAGTGCAAGTAGAGAACTCCTTAGGCGAGATCACTAAAAAGAGAGAAGGAATGATAAAGTGGAGCAGGTACCAAGAAATCATAGACAACAATAAAAAAAGTAGTAGCTGAAATTAAAAAGGAGAACGAAGAAACTGAGTTGATGAACTACGAGTGCAGTCTTGCTAAATTTAAATGATCTTTGGAGAAAAATGAGAATTCTTATGCTATGATTAATGCCACTGATAAACAGGATGAGTCAATCAAGGAGAATGTCCTCCTAACCACAATAAAAGCAAATAAAGATCAGACTTTCTAGATGGAAAGTGATGTTCACAATCTTGTGTCTCTAATTCTGGACTCGACTAAACGTTGTGCAGTCACTGCTGAAAAACCAATTATCCTTTCTTCATCACCGAGATTTAATTCTCATCGAAACCTGAAGATTCAAAAAAATACAGGTAGTTGCCCTCCTGATGTAAACATGAAAAAAATCAAAGTACAATGCAAAAGTAGTAGTTATTCCACGAGATAATACTTGTTCTATTGGTAAGAAAGAATTCTCAGAGGATTCCTACATCTTTTGCTCCCATTGGTCAGAAAGATAGGAAAGGCTTGGGTTATTGTAATAATGACATCAAGAAGCAACGCGAGGTATAGCCAGGAAAGATTCCTTATATACTTGAAAGCTTCATGCTTGCGTCCGAGGAATGCAAGTATTGTGGTGAAGCTGAACCCATAATAGTTCAGGGGAAGATCATTCTTGGGTTTGAAATCTTTGATGATGTCTTTGACTGGTCAGTTGGAACCATCAAGTTGTATAAGGGTTCTGGGATGAAGAGGTTATGGCCAAGCTCACTGATTTGGATTTATGTTGCTCCGATGAGGTACTGGCACCGAAGTCATTAGCCATAAAGGTTAAAGATAAAAAGAAGATTGAAGATGAAGCTACAGTCCTTGAAAATGAGGCACCACCAGAAAAAAGAGAGGCATCTGCTGCTGCATTGGTCGTCCCTAAATTGGAAGATGATTCATTTGCTGATGTAATTTATGTTCTTGAATTATTTTGTAATGATGTGCCCTTTTCAGCTCAAGTTAATAAGATGAATAACTTTACTTATTTGTGCAATGTCTCATCTGATTGTATCATACATGATTATAATCACGACTCATTCATATTTAACATTAATTCAACAAATAATACTTCATTTAATCTTGGAACATAAGATGATCCTAAGGAAATCTTGATTGCATCCGAATGAAGAGAGAATAAAATTTGAGAGAATATTGAAAAAATATGAAAGAGTATTTGCTTGGACCTATAAAGATATGCCTGGGATTGATAGGAATGTTATAGAACATGCCATTCCAACGTACTCGCATAGTAAGCCAGTCAAGCAGAAGCTCCGAAGACTCTAGCCAGAATGGGCAGAAAAGGTGAAAGAAGAAGTGAAAAGGCAGGTTGAGGCAAAATTCCTGATTGAATTCCAGTATCTTACCTAGCTAGCCAATGTTGTCCCTATTGCTAAAAAGGATGGAAAAGTGTGAATGTGCATAGAATATCGGGATTAAATAAAGCTTACCCAAAGGATAATTTCTCGCTTCCCCATATAAATCTGTTGGTCGACAGTGCGATGAAATACATGATGAACAGTTTTATTGACAGATACGCAGGGTACAATCAGATCCTAAATAAGATAGTAGATAGGATGAAGGCTGCTTTCATTACTGAATAGGGAACCTACGTATATAAGGTCATGCCATTTGGATTAAAGAAACGGGGGCCACCTACCAATGAATGGTTACCAAGATTTTTGGCGATTTGATACATAAGGAAATCGAGGTATATGTCAACGACATGATGATCAAGTCAGCTACAAGGGAAGGATATTTTGAGGCCTTGGAGAAGTTTTTCCAATGAATCAACAAGTATGACCTTCACCTCAACCCGAAGAAGTGCATGTTTAAAGTGACCTCTAGCAAGCTGTTAGGGCATGTAGTTAGTCAAAAGGGGATAGAGGTGGATCCAGACAAGGTAAAAGCCATTCAAGAGATGCCAATACTGAAGAAGGAGAAGGAGATCCGAGGGTTCTTGGGGCAGATTCAATACATCAGCTAATTTATTGCTAGACTCACTTCTATCTATGAGCCAATTTTCAAGCTTTTGAGAAAATATTAACCGATCAAGTGGAATGACAATTGTCAGAAGGCTTTTAATACCATCAAGTAGTACTTGCTACATCATCTGGTCCTCCAGCCTCCTAGGTCATTGAAGCCTTTAATCTTGTACATCGCAGTAGAGCAAAGTTCAGTAGAGGCCATGCTGTCTCAAGAAGATGATGCCAAAGATAAGTTCGCCGTGTACTACCTGAGCAAGAAATTCTTACCACATGAAACCAAGTATATAGACATGGAAAAGATTTTTTTCGCAGTGATATAGGCCTCAAAGAAGCTAAGGCATTATTTTCACTCCTATAAGATCCAAGCAGTGGCTAAGCACAACCCGCTCAGATACCTCCAATCAACACCCTCCTTGCGCTGGAAAATGGGAAGATGGCTATTGCTCTTACAGGAGTTCGAGGTGGAATATGTAACCAAAAAGACGATCAAAGGAAGGGTGGTAGTAGAATTTCTGGCCGATCACCCATTAGAAGAAGACCGTGTTGAGTATGAATTTTTAGACGAAGGCATTAATGCCATTACGGTGTAAGGCTGGCAAAAGTATTTTGATGGGGGCACCAATAATAAAGGAGCTAGAGTAAGGGTTATTCTCATCACACCTAATGGTGAGAAGCTTCCTTTAGCCAAGAAACTGGGATCTAAGGTAATCAATAATGAAGCAGAATATGAAGCTTGTCTACATTGAGTGGAAGCCTTGATAGCATTGGGGGCAAGGATAGTCGAGGTTTTCAGGGATTCATCTTTAGTAATTCATCAAGCAAAAGGTGAATGGTCCATTAGGGAGGAGAGACTAGTACCCTATGTGGAATACCTGAGGAGACTGACCAGATAATTTGAGGCCTACACCTTCCAACATGTGCCCCGATATGAGAACCAGTTAGCAGACACCCTGGCAACCTTGGTGTCTATGTGTGACAATCCTGAAGGGGTGATAATGAGACCTATGATAATCACGAGCTCGACCAAGCCCTGCTTTGTAGGTGAAAACCTCATGAGCTTAGATGGATCCGACAGTAAGCCCTGGTATTATGATGTTCATAACTACTTGAAAACTTCGAAGTTCCCCAAGGAGGCAACTGAGAAAGACCAGAGGATAATTCGAAAGTTATCCAGTCATTACATCAGTGTAGATGGGGTCCTGTATAAAAGATGAGTTGACGGTATTTAGCTAAGATGTCTAGACGATAAGGAGGTGAAGAAAGTCATGGAAGAAATGCATGCGGAGTATGTGGGGCCCACATGAAAAAATTGACATTGGACAGAAAGATCATACGACAGGGATTCTTCTGGTTAACTATGGATGTTGATTGCTCTAAGTATCTGAAGATGTGTCACCATTGCCAACAATATGCTGATTTAAGTCACCTACCCGTCTCAAAATTATGCAACCTTTCCTCACCTTGACCCTTTTCAGCTTGGGGAATAGACATTATTGGAAAAATTCATCTAACAGCTTATAACGATCAGAGGTACATCGTAGTCGCCATCGACTATTTCACATAATGGGTAGAAGTTGAATCTTTTAAAAGACTGGGAGCATGAAAAATGGCCCAATTCATCGAAAGGAATCTGGTATAAAGATATAGGGTGCCTCATTATACAATGTCAAACAATGGGATCTAGTTCCAAGCAGAGACTAGGCATATACTTCAGAAGTATAGAATCAGGCACCACAAATTATCTCCTTACCGTCCATAAGTAAACGGAGCGGTTAAGGCCATAAACAGGAACCTGAAAAAGATTCTATCCAAGACTGTGCAAACATATAAGGATTGGACTGAAAAGTTACCATTTTTACTCTGAGGGTACAAAACTACCGTTAGAACTTTCACGGGAGCCACACCCTTCTCCCTCATGTATGGCTCAGAGGCAGTGCTACCGATGGAGATTGAACTGCAATCGCTAAGGGTTGTCTTAGAGGCTAAGCTATCAGAGACAAAATGGATTGAACATAGGATGATGTAGCTAAACCTGTTAGATGAGAACCAGATGAGAGCCTACTACCATAATCAGCTGTATCGTAAAAGGTTATTTCGATTATTTGGGAAGAAGGTCAAAGGTCATCATATGAAGGAAGGAGATTTGGTGTTTAAACAGATGAGGCTTGGCTTACCTAATTACAGAGGAAAGTTTAGACTGAATTAGGAAGGTCCCTTTATTCTAAAGAAGCTGCTTTCTAAATGAACTGCCATTCTTACAGACAGCAAAGGAAATGAGTTTAAAGAGCTGATTAACATTGACAGGCTTAAGAGGTTTTACGGGAAAAAAAAAGAAAAAAATAGCCCGCGGGTCGAAAACCCAAAAAAGGCGACCTTGCTAAAATAGGACACCTTGCTATGGTGAAAACCGAAAAAGACACTTTAGGCAAAAATTAAGGGTTGAGAGAAAATAGCCAATTAAGAAAATTCGCAAGGGATAATTGGCGATAGGAGTTGGATATATTCAAGATACAATTACCCAAGATTTAATGAAATGTGTGTTTCGTATTAATTGTCATGTCATGATTGTCATCGTTGCAATAATATGATCATATGAGCATGCATTAATAATCTAAGTTATACTCTGCAATTGACATGAACAAAGGTATTTTTATTTATCCACATATGCGGATAGCAGCAACAACAACACAAAACATATGATAAAACAATCCCCCTTACTGAAACAAACACAACTCTCACACCAAGTGCTACACGAGCAGGCAAGCAAGAAAAAGTAAGCAAAAGTATTGTTCAAGCAGACGATGCTGCAATATATTACAGGCTAAAATAAGAAGAGGTGAAGGGACAACAATAACAAAAAAAAACATGGGGGCTCTTCAACCATTGCAATCCCCAATAGGATTTTGCTCGCTCGGGATGTCTCAGTAAGAAGGCTCGGGTGTTCGGTGCCTCTATAACTCATGAACGGTTTCCCATGCTGGTTTCGAAGTTGTAGGTACTCATTGGTGGGATATTGGTCCTTACAGGTAAACACCTCCAAAGATAATGATATCCAGTTGCCAAGGCGTCAGTTAGATCTCCTCCTTCAAAGTTTAGCCATGCCCACATCACTTTTTTTTAATACCAAAATGGCGAGTACATCAAGCTGTAATACAAAAGGTCGCCCGATAGAGACTGCAGAAAGGTGCACATTCGGAGCTCTCGTCATGAGTCACATAATCCACCTGGATCCACGGGTACATGAAGCTTACTCTCTACTCCACCACAGAACTCAACCACATAATACCTTCTTCCATAGAGACAATCCAGTACCGGCGCATGCATGCTCCAAAAAAGCTCAAGGAGTACACATCAATGGCACGAGAAGAACGTTCAGCCAACATCCAGAGTTTTTTCTGTAGCCAGATCTAAAAAAGAGAGAGAAATAAAAAAATGATGATTAAAATATAACAAAAAAATAAATAATAATAAATGATGATTAAAAAAAAGAGATAAGCATAAAAGCCGCTGGAACGGTTTGGTGTCCATTTCAGGTAAAAATTAGGCACGGGATCATGTGAAAATCTATAAAAAGATGCATATTCCATCAAGAAAAGTTAGTGTGAAAACCCACAAGGGGCGCACTACCTTCAAATAATGACTACAGATACCTAAAAAAGTAAGGGACTGTCGATGAGTAGTGTGATAGGATCAGCGTGAACAGCATCCAATCTAAGTAAGTTCTTCGCCAGGATCAAAGGGAATGGAGTAAGCCCCTCATGGATGTCATTTACAACATCGAACAGTCGGTAATCTCCAAAAGTACCTCCTCTACTGGTAATGTAAAGATAATGAGCCAAGCATATAAAAAAGTAACGCCCATAGTTTAAGTCTCATTTTCATTGAAATAGTACAGATAGTCAAATAGGAAGTCAAGCAACACGGGTCCCCGAAGGTTCTATGAAAGCCCTGACATCGGAAGGACAGATGCCCAAAGCCCGAACAGCCTCACGAGGGTAATTAGGAACACAATTTGGCATACATGAGAGAGTCCCTGGTGTAAAAGGAACGCCTAGGATGGTAGCGAATTCCTCATGTAAAGGGCATATCTCTACATTGTTAAAGTAAAAAACGTGAAACCAAGGATCCCAGTAATGGGTTGAGGCCACTAGCAAATATTCGTCTAAATCCACCCTACGAAGGAACTTCAAATTAGAATAAGGTAACAAAATGGGATTGTCCCAAGTTGAATAATCATTAAGCAGCAAAGCAAGGTGCTCGGTGAAAGGAGGCATTTTGCCAAGTAAAGGATGCAAGGTAACACAAAATGAGGGCAAAGTGCACATGTACAAAGGGAATAGGTAGAAAAGGGAATCACTCATAGTGAAAAACAAGGACAGCCAAAAATTTGGAGAGGTTACTTGTAAGTTAAATTGTACGGCTGTACACTCAGAACACACAACCGTACACAAGACCCAGTTACCACCTAGTGAAAATGAACAATAAAAATCGTTTTGCATGTCACACACCTCATCCTGCATAAATCTAATCTCCAACATGCATGTTTCCAGCACAGTTTTTTGCAGATGTTCATCCACAATTCACAAAACCAAGACAGGCTTATAATTCAAAGAAAATAATTCTTATCAAATTAATCATATGAAATAGGAGATGGGCTCAACATGCGCGCAAAGGAAAAGAAAAGGAAATAGAAAAAGGGCAGCAAGGTAAAAAAAATGTAAAATACTTGGTAGTGTTAATTATGACTCAAATGTACAAAAAATAAATCAGGTAATAGCGAAGATATTTAAATAAGATGTAAAAATAACGAGTGTGTATGTATATATATGCGGGTTTATTTAATTAGGTCAGTAAATTGTATTTTGTGTTTTTAAAATTACCATTTAAGAAAAAAATTTTGTTTTTTGGGTTTATCTTACATGAATTTGGGTCAAAACCCATGCAAAAATGCTATTCACATAACATTTTACATGCATGGGAACATTTCATATTCAAAGGAATTTCAAATTTGGGTTTTTCAGAGTGCACACCCTTGTACTGGATGGTACGGTCGTACACCGCTAGGGCACACCCGTACACTCCTTAAAAGTAATAAATCAAAGGTTTCTTCTTTCTTTCTTTTTTCTTCTTTTCTCCGACAATTCAAAAAGGTGTCCCTCAGTTTTTTGCCATTTCCTTACTGTATAAGCATTGTTTTGTGATTTTAATCTTGTACATCGGTGGGGGCTTATCATTGTGCACGTTTAGAGTCCTATTTTGTGAGTTTTCATCAAGGTTCTCTTATTCTTCAAAAAGGTATGTAACTATCCCTCCATCCTTGTTTTCATGATTCAAATGGATATAAAATTTTGTAGTCTTGTTGATATGGACTGTTGTTAGCATATATAATGTGTTGCTGATATTTATTTTCAATTTCATTTTGAAAAAAATTGAGAAAATATGTAAAGCTATGTTAGTGCAATTTAGTTGATTTCATAAGCTTGGGAGTATTTGCTTGATTTATATGGCATTATCTCCATTTGGTAGAAAATAATAGGCAGTGTGTGCACATTTTATAGAAAAAAACAAGCAAATGATAAAGCAATGACAACGCATGAATATAATAGGTAGTGCAAGTTAGTATGTGATTATCATTTTTTATGTCACTCCTTATTCATTTGTTTATATTAGGATGCGAATTTTGTATATAATGATAGTATATGTTAGTCATTTGCATAGGAAATGCATGTTGGTGACAATGGCATGTAAATATGATTCATAAGAATTTGCATGTTAATAATAATAAGAATATAGGCATGATTTATATATGATTTGTATATCAATATGCATGTGTACGAATGATGATTTTTCTTAATGTATAGCTCGCTTGGGTCAGTGTATACATATTATTTTTATGAGTACTTTTTGCATGATTACTAGGCACCCGGTGGCGGGTTAGGAGAAATAAAAGGTTGTTTAGCCAATATAGCTTTGTGATTGAGTTTTGTGCAGGTTTGAGCCTAGTTTTTCTAAGCCATTATAATGCCAAAATTCAGACACAAGTTGTTGTAATGCTTAAGCGGCCTATTTGATGAATGCAAGATAAACTGACTATGTGATTTTGAATTATATAGGAATGGATCCCCAGTACCCGATATGGATGACACCGGAGCAGGGTAACCTGTATCGTACTCTAGAAAGGACCTACATACTCGAGGCATTTATTGACATAGTTGGGGCTGATACATGAGGCAGATGCCCTGATAGCCCAGGTCGGGTGGACACATTTTTATGCAGGGGCATATCGGACATACCCAGAGGTGACTAGACAGTTTTTTGCTACATTTCAGTATTTGGGAAACCAAAGGGTAAATGATGAGGAGGGAGCAATTACCTACCGTATTTATGGTTAGACGGTATTGATAACCCATAGGTGTTTTGCTCAGATTCTGGGATTGCCTAAGGGTAAGGGAGTAGTGAGGCCTGAGAGATCCACTTTGGTAGAGATATGGGCGGAGATTGTATGGTCGAAAGTCCCATATGTGAGACGGACGGCAAAATCTACACTGTTGAGATCACAGTTGCTGCACTACCTGCACAGGGTTCTTTCTTGCTCATATTTGGGTAGATCGAGCAGTTCTGGTTCTCTTGTGGTGGCAGAGATATACGGGTTATGGGGTATGGTTGTAGGTAGGCCGATAGACCTAAGCCATGCTATTTTAGAGCATATATGCACTATCCAGCGCCATCTGGTGAGGCCACATCTATCGAGGGTTTGGTCACTAGGTTATTTCTAGCAGAGGGAATGCCAGAGGCATACATGGGACCATTTATAGGTGAGGGTATATATTTAGATAGGGAGACCGCATATGACATGAGCCTAGCTAGGGAGGATGACAATACTCCAGATGGGATTAGGCTGATAACTCTCGAGGAGATGGATGCTGCTCACCAGCAAGATAGGATGAGGCCTGGCTGCAAACCACCAATGCCTCCACCTCAGTAAGAGCCAGATGATGATCAACAGATGGAGGACGTCTTGGGGCTAGGGTTTAAGGAGGAAAAAGAGATCCCTTTCACATACTATTTTGCAAAAGAAGCTTGCCAGGAGACTGTTATACCTCCACCTCTATAGGATTTCCCTACCTTTCACCAAGATCTGCCTCCTAGAGCTTATGGTCACCCTGGTGCATCCTCATCTTCAGCACCCCCTCCATCTTAGCAGAATACCCCATGGGATGCTATTTTACAGGGTATCTAAGCTTTGACTGCAACTTAGACTGCCATGGCTGCAGACATACAGGCGATATGCCAAAAGCAGGGTAAGGAGAATGGGGCTTATATGAAGAGATTTGATAATTTTGATGCTTTGCAGCAACGGTTTATAGCCGATCTAAACAAGACAGAGATGGGGGTCCACAATGTGGACAAGAGTGTGCAGAAGGCCACAAATTGCCTCATAGCTTTAGAGACTACCTTCTTGACTAGAAAGGATGTTATCAAGGGAGCTAGATATGAGCTTAAGAAGAAAATTGACAAGCTAGACTCCAACCTCAGGGCTCACATGATCGGTAAAGATGGGACGATTGCATGCCGCATTGCTGCACACATAAATGGTTTGGCTAGCATCCGACGAGATGTAGATCGCCTTGCAGGATACCTCAACGAGTTCCTGCATCCTATTGTAGCCTAGCCACTGGGACCCACACAGCCAGGACCTTGGTCAGCTCAGGCACCGAGTCCACCATTCTATAGGCACCATTCTCGATCTTGTTCTCCATTAGAAGGCCCTACAGATTATGGCCTGCATTGAGTTCTTGAGGATTCAGGGAGCTTATGATCTTCTATCTACATACATTTTTTATATATATAATACCACAATTCTCACTCACATTTTCAAATTGGAATGATTATTATGGATGTTTTTGTTGTTCTCCCTTTGTTATTATTGCATTGTCGATATTTATTTTCTCTTACAGTTGGATGTTTCTTTAAAATTTGCCAACTTTCATTTTTTTGTTGGATTGATATTAATTATCATTAGCATATGAGACACCTTGTACCATAAACTATTGTCATGTGATATTTGTTGCGACCCTAGCAAGTATAATAGATCGACAAGTAATAAAGCGGGGTACAGTTAAAACCCGTAAATATCGAACCCAAGGGATAAGGACTGTTTTAAGCTAGATATCTAGAGTTGAGTGAGTTAATCTAAAATAAATTCCCAAGTTTTTGATTGAGAGAGCGTCATAAATCTAATTAACAAAATAAATAAATAAATAAAGAAGATAAACCTAATTAAACTAGAGATTAAAATATTAGTTAAAATATTGCTCAGGTTCACTCATCCACCCCATACCCTATGTTAATAAATTTTTACCTAAAAGCATACATGAATAAATTCGGGATAACCCTCTTAACCTAAGCGTCCCATTCTGGAGTCAGCTATTTTAATTGCTAAACATCCCATTTCGGAGCCAGCCTAACAACTAACCTAAGTATGAGTCTAACATCCTAAGTTCAGTTTGCCATCTCATTCCAGAGCCAAGCAACTCAAAACCCATCTATTTTACTTCACACTCTAGTCTTAAAATCACAAATACTGCACATCTAGAGTCCCATTCTGGAGCCGTTCAAAATAGACAACATTCATGATAGAAAAACTGAGCAAAATCATTCACAGTATCCAATTCACTAAGCTCAATACCAATCAAGACATATGATAAAAACCATTCATCCATGCATGAAAGATAACTTGATAGATTGAAAAATCATGAGATACAAATAAGTAATAGTGAAATAGACCATTCATTCATATATAATTCAAAATATGTTCAATATTCACATTGTGAGTAAGGGATTCAAAGATCCCCAAGCAACAAAACTACAAATTAAACATAAATAAAGTAAAAAGAGAAAGGAAAGAGGAAACCCATGAAGCCATTTGTAGCTTGTGAAGCTCCAATCCGAATCCAAGCCTCCTCCTTTAAAGCTCCAGCAAAATGAAGAACACAGCTTAAAGTAAATGCAAAAAAATTGAATCTAACCCTAACTTACATTGGAAAATAAATCTAATCCAAGGTTTACATTGAATTAAATCTAACCTACAGCATAAAATGAAGGGAAACACAAAAAAAAAATTGGAGGAAAAAACCCTAGGTCTAAGTGTGGTGGCTCTCCTCACTTTTCCCCCTTTTCTTCTGCCAAAAAAAAGTAGCTTTTATAGAGATCTGCTGATAGCCACAGCTGAGATAAAAGTGTCCCAGCCGTGCCCAGTCAGGTTAGGTATGGTTGAGACACTTTTTTCTCAGTCGTGTGCACCTTCTGGACTAAAAAACTCAAGTTCTACATTGGCCACGACCGGGACAAAATGGTCACAGCCACTGCCCTTGAGAGAAGAAAAACTAATCCAATAAATTTATCATTTTTTGGATATTTCACCATTGGATCAAGCTAAAATTTTAACCATAGATTTTAACATCTTGATCTCCATTTTCAACGGTGAAGATTGGATTTTAATGTCTACAGATCATTCCAAAAAATGAAATGGTGCGGATTGGGAATTCTTTAAGGGACACAGCTGGGACCATTTTATCTCAACCGTGCTCTTGCCTATATTTTTGTACAAGAGTCAAAATTACCCTATTAAACACAACAAAACATTATAAATATCAATATAATTTCATTTGGCATAAAAAGAGAAAGTTATTACACAAAACAATGAAAATCATGCAAAATAAAACATAGACACAAACAAAAATTTACTGAAATTAAACAATAAAATTAGAGTTATCAATATTAACATGTTAAGCATGTCTTGTACTAAATTCACATCACAAGATAAATTAATTGATCATCAATGAAATGCATGTTGTCATGCTAGACTTTGTACATCATGCTACCAAAGGAGAATGCATATAGAAATGATAATACTACAGAGGGAAAGTAGGCACAAGAAAAATGCGCGTAAAAATTGAACATAAGTAAGTGTCTTAATAAATGAGATCGGGAGCAACAAATCCCAAACTAACCTTTTCTACACTGCAAATAAAGGACAAGCTAGATTTAGTTAGCCACACAGCATGAACCAGTATAGCCTCATGAGTGTCGCCTATGATGGCACTCCTTCTGTTACAAGGGGCAAGTGGTTATGTAAGTTAACTTCAGATCTAGGCCACCCCAATGTGCCCACATGTACCCACAAAATTTTTACAAATCAAGGTATAGCCACATAGTGGAAATGCCTTCAAATCAAGGTATAGCCACGGAGTGGGATCACCTTTAAATCAAAGTATAGCCATAGAGTGGGATCGCCTTAAGATATAGCCACAGAGTGGAATCGCCTCAAGATATAGCCACATAGTGGGATCACCTTCAAATTAAGGTATAGCCACATAGTGGGATTGCCTTTAAATTAAGGTATAGCTACAGAGTGGGATCACCTTAAGGTATAGCCACATAGTGGGATCGCCTTCAAGTTAGAGGTATAGCTGCAGAAGTGAAATTGCCTCAGAACCAAGGAACACACCATAAGTTAGCATTGTTCACCAACCAATCCTTTTTAAGAAGCAAGCATGGAGACCGCATCCTCAAGTAAGTCTCTCTCTCCTACTTTGAACTTTGGCTCATTTAGACTCCTGTGTGTACTAGTTTCTCCAAAGTTGGGGGCAACTGTAAGCATTAGGTCCAGAGGAGACCTTTGTCAAGGTTACCTAATGAGGAAACTTGCTCGTTTGAAGACAATGAATCGAGGATGAGGGACTCTTGGTGGTATTAAAATTATTTTTCTTAAAGCTTTTCTTAAAACATTCCGAGCTTGGCCTATGCGGTTGAGCGGCTTTAGGCAGGCAAATGATGAGTATACCCTTAATAGGAAACTTGAAAGTTGTGTTGGGAGTGTATAAAGGCCTTGCACGTTGAGCATTTACGGCCTGCGCGCCCGTACAGTCAAAGAACATTCATCATTTGGCTTTAAAGTAAGGATCTTGTCTTTTTTGGAAGCACAGCCTTGCACAAAGGAGTGTACAGTCGTGCACTCCAAAGAATCTTGCCTTTTTAGGCAAGTTGGCCATCTTTTGGAGTGTACAGTCGTGCAAACCAAAGGCACGATTGTACACTCAAAAAGTGGTGAGTTTTCTTATAAGGCAAGTGGGCAAGTAGAAGGCACCACTAGAGTGTACAGCCGTGCATACCCATGACACATCATACACTCTGCATTGGGTCCTGAGGAGGCCTTTGTCAGGGTTACCTGATGAGAAAAATTTCTCATCTGAAGACAACGAAATGAGGATGACAGACTCTTGGTGGTATTAAAATTATTTTTCCTAAAGCTTTTCTTAAAACGTTCCAAGCCCGACTTGTGTGGTTGAGCAGTTTTAAGCAGGCAAATGATGAGTATACCCTTAATAGGGAACTTGAAAGTCGTGTTGGGAGCATGTAAAGGCCCTACACATTGTGCATTTACGGCCCACACACCTGTACGATCAAAGAATATTCATCATTTGGCTTTAAAGTAAGGATCTTGCCTTTTTTGGAATACACGACCTTGCACAAGGGAGTGTACAACCATGCACTCTAAAAAATCTTGCCTTTTTAGGCAAGTTGGACATCTTTTAGAGTGTACAACAGTGCAAACCAAAGTCACGGCCTTACACTCAAAAAGTGGTGAGTTTTCCTATGAGACAAGTGAGCAAGTGAGAGACACCACTAGAGTGTACAGTCATGCATACCCATGGAACGCCCGTACACTCTGCCTTTATAAGCCTCCTCTGAGCCTTTTTCTCAAGGTTGGCTTCTTTGGTTGGTTAATGAACTTCAGTGCAATCAAAATTTTAGAAAGAAGCTTTTAAAAAGCTTTCTAAGCTAAAAGTGAACTTTTGGCTCTTGTTTTTAAAGTCTTTAGTTACCTTTCTAAGTATTTCAATACTGTAAAGGGTCCACAAATCTGACATTTGACAATCTAATCGAGTAAGTACACTAAAGGTAATATAAAAGGTCGTTCTCAATATTTTCATGATTATAATAAAATTTTTATCATTCTTCTCATCTGTTAGTTTTATTATACATTAATTTTTGTTAGATTTAGGTTGTGAAACCCTTTAAAAGGGATATATTTCTGTGTGATAGAAATTATTAGGTCATCTTCTTTGGTTTCTGTTTTGTCCGTTTCTTTTAAAATCATTTTTTTATCAAAATAAAACCCAGTTTAAAACTCTTCTTTGTATTTAACTTTTCCTTTTTGCTCCCTTTTAGATCTACTGTTGACAAGGACTCTGTCTTAAAAGGAAAGAAAACTTGTTGTTATCGGGTTGATACGACCGTGTCTTATTTAATATGCCCTCGCGCGTCTAACAGTGCACGGTCCACAATGTGCTTTCTTGCTTTTAGGGCAAATGAGTCGATTGCATGTCGTCAAATGTGCCCTCATGCATTTTTCGACATGCGTGTTAGGTCCTTATTTTTATTTTATTTTGTTTTGTTTTA
This sequence comes from Excoecaria agallocha, assembly GCA_037975025.1. Taxonomy (NCBI): domain Eukaryota; kingdom Viridiplantae; phylum Streptophyta; class Magnoliopsida; order Malpighiales; family Euphorbiaceae; genus Excoecaria; species Excoecaria agallocha. The sequence continues at coordinate 3,813,878 of CM075806.1, read as the reverse complement.
TCTTTTTTTATATACCTTTTGGTTCAAATTAATTTTATGTACGTTTCTTTTGCGCTTTCTATTATCATTATTAATTTTATTGCCATTATTATTATTATTATTATTATTATTATTATTATTATTATTATTATTATTATTATTATTATTATTATTATTGCTTCGGATGGATAAAGCTTTTCGCAAATATGATCAGGAAAGTGCTTCAGGTAAGTCCATCATCCTTTCTCTTTACTGTAAAAATACTTTTTTTCGACCGCAAATGAAGAATGTCACGAAATATATTCATAATTAACAATTGGGGTATTTCGCTAATAAAATCGGACCAATGTCCGCCTTTTTGTCTACGTTTCTTAAATAAAACTTGGACTGACAAGTCCCTATCTTCAAGATCTCACAATGAAATACTTCTTTAATAATCTGCATGTGAGGACCAAAGTCCTTACCTAAAGGGATCATGATGAACAACTCGATTTATAAATGCCTTTACAGCTTTATTTAATCCCATGATTTACTGCTTTTTTACGTGATTGGGTGCTCCTTTAATTTCTATATTTGCTCTATTCTTATATGAAAGAAAAGGGATAACACGATTAATTTGAAAGCCATTATGTCATATTTGTCAAGGATAAAAATAGGAGTAAAATTCTGAATCCTCTTTGAATTTTTTTGGCCTTACAAGGTCGGAACATCCTTCTTTCCCATTGTTCTATTTAGTGGTGACTCCTTACTATTCAACCTTGTGGTACCCAACTAGACGCCTCCCGATCATCTATCGTTAGCAATGAGATAGGGACACCTTAACGTGCCCATTCACACTTTTCGAGGTTTATAATTGGGGCAAGTCAAGTTGAGTCTCTTTCCTATCACGAAGTGACCGTTGGCCTGGCAGGAATCTTTAACTTAGTTTTGACCATGAAAGTGGGATCGAACCACTAAAGGTCAAAGGTTTCCTCACTCAAACTCGATGATCTCTTGGTTCCAGGTGTGACATCGGGTATTAATGACTCAAAAAAAAAAAGAAAAATCCATAGAGCTACTCAGGCGAAGGGCGTGCATCACAGGAGGATTTTTATCTCTCAAAACGGTATGGTGAGCAGACTTGAGATGTGGCAAGACACATGATTCCTTCGAAGGGGAAGTTTTCTCACAGCCATCTTGAACTAGCTCACTTACTGAAAAGGCAGGAACACTAATGATTATAGGAATTAATTCAGTAATGGAGGCAAAAAGCTTACTCATTTCATTGGAGAGAGATGATGTAGAAGAGAATTTAGTTTGAAGTTTCGATAGCTTCTGTTTCTCCAAGATATAACAGGAATTAAGGCGAGGAATTGTTGGAGGTGCTGCATCAGATTTAGTGTTTGAGCTGAAATATTTCTCAAGATGAGAGCTTGCAGGCACTTGATCTCTAGAAAAAGCATCATACAAGTGGGCAAATTCAGCCTCAGATTCATCATTAGAAACAGCTTCAGAATTGTTGATAGATTTCTCGGCAGATTTTGCTTCAAATTCGTCTTCAGACTGCTTATCAAAAATTTGTTTGCTGTTATTATCATCAGATTTTTGGAGTTGTTTTGGGTCTTGAGGTTCACTAATTTTCACACCCTTGGATGCTTACATGAAGGCAAGAAATCGAGCAATCTGTACTTGAAGGTTAGAATCTATAGGTAAAAACTCAACAAGCACAATTTCTTTACCTTTTCTAGATGCCTTGACAGCAGGTTTTTCAACATATTTTCTCTTCCCTGTATGAATTCTTTTTCCAACTTTTTTGTAAAACACAAATCTAATCTTTTCAATTTTATAAGCCTCAAATTTAACATCATCATCCACAAGATTCCAGTGCTCAAACAACCGAGTTAAAATCAAGCTATAAGGTTTTTTTTCTTCAGCAGATCGAGTAGCCATGTAGTTAAAACTTAAAAACGGCAAATTAAAGGCTTTACTTCTATGAAAATGCCATAAGAAAATAATGTCCAAGTCTGAAAAATATGACATACTCCCAGCACATGGAGTAACATATTGGCCATGCATTTGGTCAAAACTCTATATTGTGCCAATATATTTGATGCTAATGGACATTTAGATGCTCTATTACCAGCGCTAGAAATCAAACTTAGAAATTTATCCTTATCCAACTCTTCAAACTCTAAAATCTTACTATTACTTTGCGTGCATTTAGAACCAGTCAAGGGCATGGAAAATAATTTGGCAATTAAAGATGGACTTATAGTAAAAATGGAACCTTTTACCACCACCTTGAAATTGTCAGGCTCAGTGTCAAATCGAGAAGCATAAAACTCCTTTACCAAATCAGGATAAACTTTGCTGCTTCGATATTTGAAAAAGGTCTTCCATTTTTGGTTTTTAATATATTGAGCAACATCAGAGGTTGATTGAACTAATTCATTTCATACAATGACCTTTGATGGCAATAAGGATTGGGTTGTAATCACAGGGGTAGAGGATTTTGAGGTTTCAATTTTTGATTTTGTGGTTTTGGACTGAATAGTCTTGGATATGGGGGACGAAGCGATTGGAGGTGACAGAGAGTGCATCGAAAAAGGTGAAGGACTCCGACAAGGGTGATGTTTGGCACAGGTTTTGGATCGACCCATGTTAGAAGAAGAAATGTCGTTGGAATGAAGTGGACTTGTTTGAGAAGAACAAAAAAATGGCAATTTTTCAAAGAGAATGATAGTGTTGAGGAAAATAAAAAAGAGGCAATTTTTTGTTTTAAAAAGAAATGAGGCATCAATATGTTTTGTAGGTTTAAATTGGTTTTTTGTTTTAGGAAATTAAAGAGGCTAAAACCAATATCTGTAGTCTTACAAGAAATAAATAAAATAAGTTAAGATATGAAATGTACGTCTCGAAAGACACTCAAGAGGGGGATGAATTGGATATCTTAAAATTTTCTGGCCAAATTTCTAATGAAATAGAATCATATGCAAGTGTAGATTTCTGACAAATTTTCTAATAGAAAATCTAAATATGCAAGACAATAAGAATAACAAATTTTTGCAAGTTCTTTTCTCAATATAAACCTTTATAGTTATTCTGAAATTATGTATGTAGAATATATTGTGAATATTTCAAAATCGTTTCATAGAATTTTGAAAACACAAGTTTCAGAATATGTATCAGAAATGTAAAAGATAAAAATAGAGTAAAAAAGCAGAGCACACACAGATTTATAGTGGTTCAACCTCTTTGTCTACCTCCACTCCTCAACAATTACTCTTGAGCTTTTTTCTCCACTCCTAACTCTTTTAAGGGTAAGAGTCAAAGCCAATATACAATCCTATGTATATCTACCCACAATCTTTTTCCCAAAGTAAACGATTAAAATACTTACTAGAATTTTTCCTTAGATTCTAGCCAATCCAACTCACAATCTTTCACAATAGAATTTTCTCACTAAAGATTATAACAAAAACTATAATCAATTGAGAATGATGTGTAAAGATGAAGGGCAATGATGGAAAGTAAGATTTAAAAGATGTAAGCTTTCTTTTAAGAGTTAAAATTCTTTCCAAAATGATATATAACATTCTAATGAGTCCTACCACTTGTATTTATTGCCAAAAACTTAGTTTTAAGTCTAGAAACTCAAATATAGCCATTTATGATCGTTTAAAGGGCAAAATTAACAATTCTGCCTTCACTAGTCATTATTTTATCTTGTAGTGCGAAATAAATTTTCATTCAAAAATCTATCTAGATATTTCTAATTCAATTTCTAATGGCACAAATTTCTAACAAACTAAATCCTGAACCATTTTCTAACAAAACCCAGTTTTGACTTGAAAACTTATTTAATGATTTTAAAATACTTTTATGCAAATTTAAAACTTAAAATATGTATGCATGAGTGATAATGTGATCCTCAATTTGATCTTATATTTTAATATCCTACTTTTCTATATACTAAGACAATCTTTAAATATGTCTTCTTGTATATTCATATCTTGAAATATTATGATCTTTATTTCTTGATATTTGCATCAGAATGACATGTAAAATTTTCTGCAGAAAATGTTTAGAATAGAATTCACACTAGAGTTTATTTAAGGTTTGATAATCATTAAAATTAGGATGTAGTCTTGAGCCAATAATCTCTCCTTTTTTATGATGACAAAACATTAATAAACTCCACCAAGAAGTCTATCTTGGTCAGTCTATAAAGCTCGCCCTAAATATATATATGGGGTATTTACAGAAAAATAAAATCTGTAAAGTAAATGAAAATGCCCCGTACAACTTCAGATTTTATCAGAATAAATATGCCAATGAATTATGTAAAAATTTAACTTGATTTTTTACAATAAATATTTTTAAAGAAATCAAGCATCACTATGAATTAACGAGCTAAATTTCCAGCAAATTCAACAAATAAATAATTTTTAACAAGGAAATTTCCAGAATTTTATCAAATCATATAACAACATGAGCAATAACCAATATAATAGTTATTAGCCATAAAATATAATTTATCCATTTTCTCAATTTTTCTTTATCATTGTTCATCAATTTTCTCCATTTTTCTCTCCCTTTTTGTCATCATCACAAAAGGAAGAGACAACATAATGTGCACACAAAAAAATTAACAAGCCAAAAAAAATCCACAAAGATCATTAAAAATTTACGCCTCACAAAAATAATAATAATCATCCAAAATAATCAAATATAATTATCCAAAATATACCAAAAAAAAAGAAAAATAAAAACCTTTTCATCCTTGATTTTTGCTACACCAAAGTCGACCGAACGAGATCGTCCAAAAAAATTTTGACGATAGTAAGGATGGGTAATCCGAAGATTGAGTTTTTAACCATTTGATTTTTTTTTAATTTGCAGGAATTGGATTATGAAATAGGAGATTTTAAAGTTTTGGATTTCGGATTTTGATGATTGGCTTGCGACTTTAGATTTTTGAATGCAAAACTTGTCAAAAAAAATAGATTGACCGAATGATTACAGCAATAGTGAAAAAAATTTATCTCTGTCAACAATTTTGTTCTTCCCATGGTGGCAACAATTTGAAGCTTGGAGGATGAAGAAGATAATACAGAGAAGAAATAAAGCAGAAAAACTTGAATTCTTAAGGATTTAAAAAAATGACGTGAGATAGGATTTGTAAAATATGAAAGGTGTAATTTTTAAATAATAAAAATTTTAAAATGAAAAGCACTTTTTCTTAAGAAAATTCGTAGGGATAATCAAAGAAATACAAGTTTTCAAAAACAAAAACTTAACATTTTTAAAAGTGAATCACGTTATTTTTTTAAGTAAAACTTTTGCTTTTTGAATTTTGATTAAAGAATTGGTTTTTGAAAAAGTATTTGACTTGAAATTTGTAAAAGTGAAGCACATTGTCCAAAGAAAAAAGTAAAATAGTATGAATAATTGAAGATGCAGATTTTCCAAAGATAAAAAGTTAACTTTTTAAAAGTGAATCACTTTTTTTCCAAAAAAAATAAAGGATTTGATTTTTGAAATTTCATTAAGGAATTAATTACTTAAAAAGTGTGTGACTTGAAATGAGTAAAAGTGCATTGAAAATTGTAATATTGCAAAAGCCAAGATGTGGAAAATTGTAAAAGCATAAAATGCCTTATTTAACCTTATAACTTTTAAAATATGCACAAATAGCAATTAGGGATAAAAAAAGACAATATGCACACATACTTTATAAAGTAAAACACTTAATATATCATATCAATTTAATGCATGGCAGTAGAAGGAAAATAAATGACCATTTCTAATGTATAATTTGTCATTAGAAATTCATATACGAATTTCTAAACGTACAATTTTTCTCAATAGAATTTCAAAAATACATACAGATTTCTAAGCAAAAATTTCTTAACATAATTTTAATAGTAATATACTTTTGAATGTTTTCATAAAAAATGAGCAGCAGTATAAATGGTACCTTGCAAAACCACTGTTAAACTTTCATCTTCAGTCTTAAAAAAATTCTTAAACTAAATCAATATAAAATTTTCTACTTCAACCTTCCATTTTTATTTTTCGATATATTATTTGACATCTAAGGCCAATTGTACCAACTCATCCAAACTATGATTTTACATGGCAGCAAAGGATGATTTGAAATCAAAGAGATATTGGATTTTGAATGAGCGGTTTGGAATTTTATGAATCGAAATGATGAAGGCTAGGGTAAAGAAGAAAAAAGCACTGGCAATGGAGATGGAAACTGATGAGGATGGTGTTTTTCTACGGCTTTGGAACTTCCCATACCGACTATGATTCGGGTTTTGGAGAAGGATATAAAGAGAGTTTGAAGAAACAAGAAAGCTATGTTCTTTGAAAGAACGACAATTTGGGGATTTCAAAAAGTTGATGGTTTTAATCTCAAATGAATGAATTTTTTAACTTAAACAAAAGGGTAGGAAATCGTTTCACTAAAAAATTAAAAGATTTGATTTTTGAATTTTTATTAAAGAATTAATTTGTTGGAAAGTATTTGACTTTGAATTTGTAAAAATAAAGCACATGAACTTTTAAGTGGTAAAAAGCAACTTTTTTTGAATTTTAATTAAAAAAATTAAAGTTTTGAAAAGGGTTTGTCTTGAACTTTGAAAACATTGTATTGAAAATTGTGATTTTTGCAAAAGCCAAGATATAAGAAACCCAAAAACAACAAAAAGACAGGTTGTCCCTATAAATTTTAAAACAACACACATAATACTTAGGGGTAACAAAGACAATTTACATAAATCTTGACTAATTCATCATTTCTTTACCCACTTCAACACGTGAACATCTTCTTCAAAAAATGGATTTTGGCAAACCAAAGATAAAAATCACATCTCAAAGCAAAAAATAAATAAATAAATAAAATTTTCTTTTAGAGATATAAAAGAGACATACCTTTTTAGAGAGAAAATTAGCGTTCAAACATACCCATTTCAAGTTTTCTTCTCAATTGACAAGATCTTTATTCTTTGACAGGCTTGGTGAAGATTTTTGCTATTTGATAAAATCTGTCTTTCTTCTTCTTGATTGTAGCCTTGAGCTACCATTTCAAGTTTTCTTGCTCATCCAACTTATTTTCGAACACTCATTTTGTTCCACAGTACTCACACGTGGCTCTTTTTATCATCATTATTTCATAAGGATCGGTCAACAAATTATCTGTGAGGTGAAATCTCCAGTCATCAGGCAATTTTGTTGATTGCTCAGCTTACTATTCTGTCTGATTTGCTCGTACATTTTTTGTTGAGCTTTCTAGCTTCTTTTCTAATTGAATTTCTAGTTCATTTTCTGGATCTTCGTATTGTTCCAGAATTCTATCATCTGAATCTGGTTACTGATCTGGTGACTTTTTTAGTTTGCTTTCCAAGTTAGCATGCCTTGTATACATGATCTTTATCAATTTTCATTTTTGATATTCCCTTCACCAAATTTTTTCTGACCAACTTTTCTAATGCATGAAAGCTTGCATGTTTCAATTTTTTATCTCATAAAATGCTTAGATTATCTTTAGAAATTAGGCATTTAGCTTCACTTTTTTAAATATCTTTTAAGCTGACCAAGTAGGCATTTTCAGATCTTTGCTCTTTTAGAATAAATTTTCTCATTTCAACATCTTCTACTTTATAATGATTTACTTCAAAAATTATTCTTTTCTTCGAATAATTTTTTCCTTTTTGATTATTACTAAAACTAACAGAACCACCTTCAAATTTTTTTCAGTTTGGAAAACTTAGTTCTGTCCCATATCATATACCTAGAGCAACCACTATCCATATAGTACTTTTATTTCTTGGCACTCTTTAGGCAAATCTACAGAGAAATTAAGTATTTTTAGGTATCCAACCTTTTTTTTGGGTCCTTTATGGTTAATCAACACATTTGCAAAATTTTTAACAACCCATTTATGTTTGATAGAATTAGCATTTTTCTTATAATAACAGAATTTTGAAATATGTCCTTTTCTACAGCAATAAAAACATGTAGTAGAAGAGCTAATTACTATTTTATTAGATGAGTATTTCTTATACCTTTTCTGGGTGTAATTTCTATGATAATTTTTAGATGTATTTGCATGACTATTATGAATAGATTTTGCATTCAGATTTTCATCAGAATTTCCATTAAATACACAAATATGTTTTCCTTTCACATTGCATTTTTCTTGCAAAGCAATAAATTAACCTTTTAAATCAGAATATTCATTTTTCAATTTAATTTCTATTTATTTTTCATTTTTATGTTCCACACATAATGTATCAAATTTCTTCTTTATTTCTATATGCATCTTTTTAAGCATACAATATTTATGATGCAAAGTCTTAAAACTTTTAAGCATTTTCTTTATATTCATCACCATTTTCATTTGAATCAGAATCACTTACCTCAGAATTTTTTGAATTATTTTCAAGTGATCTTCTATTAGCAGCAATATTCTGTTCTTTATCTGAATTAGAATTTTGCTCTTCACAATTAGAGATTACCATTAGACTGACATCATCAGAATTTGTGGATTCTAGTTCACTTGTGTTTGAGTCCTCACTGTCACTTCATGTAGCCTTTATAGCTTTCTTCTTAAATCTTTTTTCTTTTCTTTTTAGATTTGGACACTTGAATTTAATGTGACCAGGTTTTTTGCATTCATAACAAACCACATCTCCAGCAGATTTTGATGAGTTTTCTGTCTTGTGATGGGAGAATTTTTTTTGCTCTTTTCTGTACAAATTTCTAAACTTTTTCATAATCAATTACATCTCATCATCACCTATAGAATAATCACTTCCAAACTTTACTTTGAGAGCAACGGCTTTCAATTTTCTGTCTCTTTCTTTTTCTGCATCTTGAGACTTAATGTAAAGCTTATGAAAAATAGGAGATCCGCAAACATTATCAAAATTTAAAGTACTAAGATCCTTATCTAACAGAATTGATACTTTTACTTCCCATCTAGGAGTAAGACCTTTAACAAGTTTAGCAATTTTATTATATTCATCAAGTTTTTTACCAAGAGCTTTAATTTCATTGGTTAATTTAACATACCTGTTAATTACCTCAGAAATTGACTCTTCTGACTTCATTTTGAAAGCTTCATAATCAACCATAAGAACATGAAGTCTAGTATCTTTAAATTGATTTGTACCTTCATATGTAGCTTGTAACTTATCCTAGATTTCTTTTGCTGTATCACATCCAGAAACTTTATTGAATTCATTTATATGTAGCAAACATAAAAGTATGCTCATAGCTTTAGAATTTAGCTGTACTTTTCTCTTTTCAGCTTCTGTGAATTCCTTTCTTGTTTTTGGAACCATAGCAATTTCTAATGCACCTTCCTCATTAGATCTCTTTTGTGGATGCTTATATTCATCTTCAATAATATCCCAGCAATTTATATTTTGAGATTGGATAAAATGCATTATGACAACCTTCCAGAAAGGATAGTTTTCACCACTGAACATTGGAGGATGATGGACAAAATATCCCTCTTTGAATGGAGTAGTAATAATGAAACTACTAAATTCGACCATTTGTAAGATCACTTAAGGATGTTAAGCCTTACGGAATAGAAAACCACTATGATACCAAATTTAGGTCTCGAAAACCACTCAAGAGGGGGGATAAATTGGATGTCTTAAAATTTTCTGGCCAAATTTCTAATGAAACAGAATCGTATGCTAGTGTAGATTTATTTCAGATTTTCTAATAGAAAATCTGAATATGCAAGGCAATAAGAATAACAAATTTTTGCAAGTTCTTTTCTCAATGTAAAACCTTTATAGTTATTTTGAAATTGTATGTGTAGAATATGTTGTGAGTATTTCAAAATCATTTTACAGAATTTTGAAAACACAAGTTCCAAAATATGCATCAGAAATGTAGAAGATAGAAAATAGAATAGAAAAGCAGAGCACACACATAATTTATAGTGGTTTGGCCTCTTTACCTACCTCAACTCCTCAAGAATTACTCTTGAACTTTTCTCTCCACTCCTAACTCTTTTAAAGGCAAGAGTCAAAGCCAATATATAATTTTATGTATATCTACCCACAATCTTTTTTCCAAAGTAAAAGATTAAAATATTTACTAGAATTTCTTCCTTAGGTTCTAGCCAACCCAACTCACAATCTTTCACAATAGAATTTTCTCACTAAAGATTACAACAGAAACTATAATCAATTGAGGATGATATGTAAAGATGAAGTGCAAAGATGGAAAGTGAGATTTAAAAGATGTAAGCTTTCTCTTAAGAGTTAGAATTCTTTCCAAAATGATATCTAACATTCTAATGAGTCCTACCACTTGTATTTATAGCCAAAAACTTAGTTTTAAGTGTAGAAACTCAAATATAGCCATTTATGACCGTTTGAAGGGCAAAACAGACAATTTTACCTTCACTAGCCATTACTAGCCATTATTTTATCTTGTAGTGTGAAACAAATTTTCATTCAAAAATCTATCCAGATTTCTAATTCAATTTCTAACGACACAAATTTCTGACGAACCAAAATTTGAACCATTTTCTAACTGAACCCAGTTTTGACTTGAAAACTTATTTAATGATTTTAAAACACTTTTTTACAAATTTAAAACTTAGAATATGTATGCATTAGTAATAGTTTGATCATCAATTTGATCTTACATTTTAATATCCTAGTTTCCTATATACCGAGACAATCTTTAAATATGTCTTTTTGTATATCCATATCTTGAAATATTATTATCTTTATTTCTTGATATTTGCATCAGAATGATATGTAGAATTTTCTGCAAAAATATGTTTAGAATAGAATTCACACTAAAGTTTATTTAAGGTTTGATAATTATCAAAATTATGATGTAGCCTTGAGCCAACATGAAATGACTAGACTTGACAAGAGAGGACATCTGTAAAAAAATAAAGTAGTCAAAGTGCATAGGAAATAAAAGAGCCACAATTATCAAGGGAAGAAAAAAAGACCAAGAAATGAGAAGGTCAGGGCTGCCCCTATAATCTTTGAACAAAAAATCAAGGCATGTAAGGTTAAAAAAAAAGTATTTTACAATATGTTTGACCATTTTCACTTTTGCTTATTTTCTTTTAACCAAACCCACATGTTTCTGTGAAATAATTATTTTGACAAACTTTTAAAACTTAAATTGATTGTTTTGTAAAAAGTGGCTTTTGATTTTCATTTTAAGTTACAGGAATACTAAAAACAAATGACAAAAAGCTTTGTTTAGCTTTTTGAAACTTAAAAGAAGAACAAAATTCTAATCCCCTTTTCCTTTTTTTCACATGAAACGAAAATTTTTTTGTTATTATATTTTTAGTATTTTTTGTTTTACATGAAAAGCAAACTTAAAATTAACTATTTTTTTTATTTTTTTGAGAAAAGCGAACTTAAATTTTTTTTTAATTTATTTCTTAAAGGGAACAAGAATATTCTTCTTTTAGCCATTTAAAAAGGTAAACCAAAAAGAATTTTTCTTAAGTCTTAAGCCTCAATACCAGGTTAGTCGTAAATAGTATTTTTCGATAGTGAACAGTGCTTCTAGAACTAGAAAATACACTCGGAGGTAAAAAATATTTTATTTGACCATCAAAAAATTTTGGTAACGGCGAGTCCGAGGTTGAAATTTGAAGTGAAATCGAGATCATATAAGCCTCCAAAAATCAAAAATAAGAAAAAAACAGCGAGTCAATTTTTATAGTAAAAAGGTTGACCTGAATTTAACCGAATTTTTAAAAATAGTAAACGAACCCCAAAAATTGCCAAAATTTGCAGATCTTACTAAAGGTTCATGTAAAATATTTTGGTAACAAAAAGTAAATTTTTTATGACACCGGTAGTTGTCGAATCTAACCGATTTGATTGAATCAGACCGATAACGGACTCCGATTGAGTTAAAATTTTGTGTACAATCTATTTTTGATGTGATAAGAGTGATGAAATTAAAATTGGAGTGATTTGGAGTTAGAAAGTGAGAAAAATTAACTAGGGATATTTATTGAAAAATTAATAGGTTTTGGTTAATTTGATTAGGTCCACTAATTGGTCCAAGACTAAGCCCACTCAAGACCACTATATAAGGCTAGAAATTCTGGAGAAAACCAGAAAAATCCACTTTCTTCTCCAACCTCTCCCTAGCCGAACTTCCCTCCCCCATCTTCCTCTCAATTTTCTTCCATTCTTCTTTTAATTCACACAAAATTCATCCCTAATTAAGTGAGTTCTATCTCTCTAAAATAGTATTTTAACCTTGGAAGAGAAGCCAAGGAAATTAAGAGATAAAGTGTTAGGTGTCCAAGGAAGTTAAGTGAAATTCATGGATTTAATTTGGTTTAAAGGTGTCTATTAGTAATTTAAGATGTCTAAAGTTCATTTTTGATGTTATTTTAATCATTAGAGATCAAAAACTTAAGGTTTCTCATGGTTAAAAATCCGGCCATGGTAGGTTCACAAGGAGAAGATTAAGCTCCCAAGGCAAAAGGAAGTCTAGGCAAGCTTAAGCCTAGAAAAGAGATTAGTGACTAATAAATCCTATTATTTCCCTTAAATTTGAGTGATTTTTCTTTATGTAACTTTGGAAAAAATTGAGTAAATGGTGTGTAATTGAAATTGGCACTAGAATAATTCAATTGAACATTAAATAAGCCTATTCGAATGCTTAATTTAATTTTAAACCCTTGCACGGTGGACTTCCTAGCTTGGAAGAATCCTATTCTAAGGAGAAATAATGTTTAATGTATGTATTTTGATGAAATTAGGCCATAAAATGAATTTAGAAATGAAAAATTATATCCATGATTTTTTATAGAATTTATGAAATTTATTTGAATATTTTTAAGAAAATATTTGATTATGTATAAATAGAATTTGTTGAGTTATTGTGAAATAATTTATAAGATAAGTGAAAAATGGTGAATTATTGTGAATATAATTCACAAATTATGTAAAAGTATCGAAAAGATTGACTGACCGATTTATTAAAATGAAAAAGTTATTGAAACTGTCAAAAATCTAAAAAATGAAATAAGAAATAAATGAATTTTGCCCTTAGTAGTGGTCAGATTGTCAAAATCTAACTCAGAATATGATTGGTTAGCCATAGGGACACTTATACCGCGGTGTAGGTCATTGCAACTTTCTTTGCTATGGTAGAATCTTATAATTTTCCATAGTATCTAATATGTTTTTTATTTTGTTATGTGAGAAATGATCCCTTGAGGTCGTTTCTCAGTCTATACTGTGGTCCTATGGGGTCCACGTCCCGCATATCCAGTCTGATAATTTATGCCGAGATTGTACTAGGAACATAAATGTAAAAATAAGTTTAAAATGCAAAAAGATAAGAAAAAATAAAGTTTAGAGTGAAAAAAGAGTTAATTGAAGTGAAATGAAAAGTTTAGAGACAAAACGGTAATTTTTCACAAATATTAAGGTTAACAAGTAAAAATATTAAAGAATTGAATAAAAAGGGTAAAAGGATAATTTAGCAAATAAATAGCCCAAAAATGAACATTCATAAATTTGGAGCATCAAAATATAAATTTTCATGAAAAGGTTAAAATAAGAGTTAAATGGTAAATTATATGCCAATTAATAGATTAAGAGTAAAAAAATAAGAAAAGTAGTGGCAATTTCGTAATTAACATGTAAAAATGATAATTTTGTAATAAATTGAATAATTTAAGGACTAAATTAAAAAGTTTGCCAAAATAATGATATTAAATTAATAGACTGACAAATAGTTAGAATTGGATTGTTTTTATAATAAATTAATGCATTTTGCATAATTAATGAAATTATGCATTTACGGGAAATACTTCGATTTATAGTCACCACTGGGCATATTTAATACTCAGCAAGTAGGAATTTACTGTGTGCAGGTATCGATGAATTTTTGGAGCAATAGTACACATCTGGAGTAATTTTTGCAGGGAAGAAGAGAATTAAGAACTTATTTTTGTTGTAGCATGTACATATACATTGTAAAGGTTAATGATACAATATTTGCATACATGTATATATGTGTGATTGACTGATAGTGGAATGGATTAGATATGTTGGAATGGAATTGAGAATATATGGATAAGAAAGACATATTGTTTATAATTGTTGTGCCCCTAAGGGGTTGTGGCTTGTCTATTTTTCAAGTTGGTTAAGCAAGTTTTTAAAACGTTATATTGCAAATTTTTTTGGTGAATAGTATATCGGATAGTTATAAGTCAATCAGTGAGTTTAAATTTATTATTATTATTAACATAAAGAAATTGTTTAGAAAAAAAAAATTTACGGCTAGTCGCCAAAGTCAACGGTCAAAGTTATAGTATGGGTGTTACATTTTGTGATATCAGAGCAAATGTTTAAGCAGTTCTAAGATCGGAGTGGGTGAAGTGATTGATTGATCTGTATATACATGCCAATTGTCGGGAAAAAATGTTATGGAATCTAATGTGTACTTGCTTCTTTTTGTTTTATAATGTAAAGATGTCGATTGGTAGAGACCTGTTGGCTGGTGATGGTGTGAGTGAGGTTTCTTTTGGAGCTGGACAGCAAGAAGCTCCACAGCAACAAGCTCCACCGCCAGTGGTTCCACCTCCTCTCCCACAGCTAGACTTCTTTGATCTAATGGCTAACTACGTACAATAAAGGCTTCAGGTACAGCCTCCACCAATAGCAGCACAGGTACACCCTCCAACTCCACGTAGAAGAAAATCTATTTTGGAGCAGCTGAAAAGATTAAGAGCTAACGACTTTCACGGGAGTGACCCATTGACACTTGCCCAAGCTAAAAAATGGCTTTACTAGATAAAGATATTGTTTGAAATTACACATAGCCTTGTGGAGGAAAAATTTGAGGGTATTGTAGCTCTACTTCAGGGACCAGCTTTCATCTAGTGGGATTCTGTCAGGAGGCACACTTCAGCTGACAAGTTAAGTTGGGAATTCTTTGTATCTCAATTTGAAAATCTGTGGCAACAATACAGGAAGCCTTTTGGAGACTGAAGCAGGGAAATAAATCTGTGGCAGAATATGAGAGTGAGTTTAAGCACCTATCTGGACAAGAGTCAGTCTACAGAAGAAAAATTATACCAAAGATTTGAGAGAGGATTGTATACAGAGCTCGGATAGATCATTGGGATCCAGAAGTACCCTAATTTGAGGGCCATAGCTGAGGCTGCAATTAAATTATAAACTATTCAGACAAAAGAAGCCGATAAAAAGTTTCGCTTCTAGCAGAAGAGAAAATAGGGACAATCTAGTGGTAGTGGAGGTCAGAGTAAAAAGTCTAAGGAATCTCCAACACCCTAGGGTCGATCACCATTTATTGCAGGCTGAGGCCGGGGCAGCGCACCCCATGGCAGGATA
This sequence comes from Excoecaria agallocha, assembly GCA_037975025.1. Taxonomy (NCBI): domain Eukaryota; kingdom Viridiplantae; phylum Streptophyta; class Magnoliopsida; order Malpighiales; family Euphorbiaceae; genus Excoecaria; species Excoecaria agallocha. Next base: position 3,798,522 of record CM075806.1, on the reverse strand, counting down.
TGGGGCTTGCAATCATTGCGGTAAGGTTCACCTGGGGGAGTACAGGTATTTGACTGGGGCTTGCTTTAGATGTGGCTCCAGAGATCATCAAATTAGAGATTGTCCTGTGGTGCAGACTGCTTCAGTCACTTCTCCAGCACCTATTACTGGGTCTTCTACACCAAGAGGCCGTGGTAGGGGAGCTGCCCCCATTACTTTGGGATCTAGACCTGCTAGGCAGTCATCTCAGGGATAGATATGTGCTTCAGCCCAGGCTTATACTGTTAGAGCCAGAGAGGATGAGGACGCCTAAGATGTGATAGTAGGTAAATTTCTCTTATTATTTGATTCAGTACATGCTTTGATTAATCTTGGCTCTACATATTCCTACATTAGTACCGACTTAGTATGAGATAAAGGGATGAGAGTTGCATGCTTAGACTGGGATATCTTGTTGAGTAATCATTTGGGGCAGAGTGTAGTGGTAAATAGAGTATACAGAGAATGTCCTATCAACGCCCAGGGTCATGTGTTCTTGGCAAATTTAATTGAATTTCCATTTCACGAGTTTGATGTGATTTTGGGGATGGATTGGTTATCCGCCCACCAAGCTACCGTCGACTGCAAAAAGAAAAGGATCACTTTGAAGTTTGAAGAAGGTCATGATATTACAGTAGTAGGTGTGAGAACTGACTTTTTATCTAATGTTATATCCGCCACAACTGCTAAAAGATTGATCAAAAAATATGCATAGCTTACTTGTGTTATGCGGTGGAAGCAAAAAGAGATAGTTTAAAGGTGTCAGAAGTAGCTACTGTCAAAGAGTTTCTCGATGAGTTGCCAGGTTTAACACTTGACAGGAAAGTGAAATTCTCTATTGATGTTGCTCTAGGTACTGCTTCAATTTCAATTGCTCCTTACAGAATAACACTAGTAGAGTTGAAAGAATTAAAGATTCAATTGCACGAATTGCTTGACAAGGGATTTATTAGACCCAGTGTTTCTCCTTGGGGAGCACCAGTCCTGTTTGTAAAAAAGAAGGATGGGACACTTCGGTTGTGCATTGATTATAGATGGCTCAATAAAGTAACTATTAAGAATAAATACCCTCTTACTCGCATTGAAGATTTGTTTGATCAGCTGAAGGGAGCGAGTGTATTTTCAAAGATTAACTTGAGATCAGGTTATTATCATATGGCAGTGAAAAAAATAGATGTACCCAAGACTGCTTTTCGCATTAGGTATGGCCATTATGAGTTATTGGTCATGCCATTTGGACTTACAAATGCACCAGCCGCCTTCATAGATTTGATGAATAAGGTCTTGCACCTTTATCTTGACCAATTTGTGATGGTTTTTATTGATGATATCCTGGTGTATTCCAAGACACTGGAAAAGCATGACAAGCATCTAAGGATTGTACTACAAACCTTGAGGGAAAAATAATTGTATGCCAAGTTTAGTAAATGTGATTTTTTGTTGAATGAAGTATCCTTTTTAAGTCATGTAGTGGCTGATGTAGTGGCTGATGCACTCAGTAGGAAGTTTATGTCAGGTAATGTAAATGTTTTCAAATGAATATGTTTAAGTCATTGATAAGTGTAAATGACTAATGATAGTATTTGCAGCTCTTCGGGCTATGAATGTCAGTTTAAGATTGGCACCAGATGGAGCATTATTAGCTGAAATACAACTGAAGGCCGACTTTGTGCATCGGGTGAAGATGGCTCAAAAGCAAGATGATTGATCAGTAGCCATTATGAACAAGCTTAAGGATAATAGTGATGGAGACTATTCTTTAAGTAATGATGGAAGCCTTTGTTATAAGAAAAGACTCTATGTTCCAGATCTGGAAGAACTAAAAAAGAACATCCTCACTGAAGCTCACCATAGTAGTTATGCCATGCATCCTGTAGGTAACAAGATGCACCAAGATTTGAAAACTTACTATTGGTGTCCAGGTATGAAATGAGATATGACAGAGTTTGTAGGTAAATGCTTAATATGTCAGCAAGTTAAAGCAGAGCACCAGGTTCCTTCAGGATCGCTCCATCCCATTTTAATACCAGAGTGAAAATGGGATAGGGTGACTATGGATTTTATAACTGATTACCTGTGACTCAAAGAAAGCATGGTGCTCTCTGGGTGATTATTGATAGACTCACCAAATCTGCTAATTTCTTCCCAGTACAAATGGATTTTTCATTGACTAAGTTGGTAGAAATCTACATTAGCAAAGTGGTGAGGTTACATGGAGTACCATCATCCATCATTTCTGACAGGGATTTTAGATTTACTTCTTATTTCTAGAAAATTCTACAAGAAGCTCTGGGTACGAGACTCCATTTCAGCACAGCATTCCACCCTCAAATAAATGGTCAGTCCGAGTGGGTGATCTAGACATTAGAAGATATGTTGCAATGTTGTGTACTAGAGTTTGGTAGCAGTTGGGAAAAGTATTTACCTTTAGTAAAATTTGCCAACAGTAACAGATAAGAGTCAGCATAAAGATGGCTCCCTTTGAAGCTTTGTATGGAGAAAGTGCAAAACTCCTTTTTGTTGGACAAAACTGAGTGAGAAGAAGCTAATAGGGTATGACTTGATTCGTGACTCAGAGGAGAAAGTTTGAGTCTTCAAGGATAGATTGAATGAAGTTATAGACAGCCAAAAATCTTATGCAGAGCTGAAGATAAAAGATATAGAGTTTCAGGTTGGAGATAGAGTCTTCCTGAAGGTATCTTCTTGGAAGAAAATTTTGAGATATGGCAAAAAAGGCAAGCTTAGTCCAAGATTTATTGGTCCTTATGAGGTACTTCAGCGAGTAGGTCTTCTAGCTTACCGGCTAAAGCTATCGTCGGAGTTGAAAAAGATTCATGATGTATTCCACGTGTCCATGCTTCGAAGGTATAGATCTGATCCTAGCCATGTGATCACACCAGGAGAAATTCAAGTACAGGTTGACATGACCTATGAAGAAAAACTGATAAAGATCCTAGCTAAGGAAGTCAAACAGCTCAGGAACAAGCAGGTTTCACTAGTGAAGGTGCTCTGGCACCATCACAATGTAGAAAAGACCACGTAGGAACCGGAAGCTACAATGAGACAACAATATCATCAACTCTTCGATATAGGTAAATTTTGAGGATTAAATTTCTTTTAGTGGGGGAGATTTGTAATGGCCTCAACATCGAATTAGCCGTGAATAATATTTTTCGGTAGTGAGCAGTGCATCGGGGGCTGAAAAACATACCCGGAGGTAAAAAATATTTTATTTGACCATCGAAAAATTTTGGTCACGGCAAGTATGGGGTTGAAATTTGAAGTGAAATTGAGATCATATAAGTCTTCAAAAATCAAAAATACGAAAAAGTCAGCGAGTTAATTTTTATAGTAGAAAGGTTAACCTGAATTTAACCGAATTTTTAAAAATAGTAAACAAACCCCAAAAATCTCCAAAATTTGCAAGACTAACTAAAATTTCATGTAGAATATTTTGATAACAAAAAGTGAATTTTTCAGTGACACCGGTACTTATCGAATTGAACCAATTTGATTGAATCGGACCGATAACGGACGTTGATTGAGTTAAAATTTTGCGTATAACCTATTTTTGATGTGATAAGTATGATGGAATTAAAATTGGAGTGATTTTGAGTTGGAAAGTGATTGAAATTAATTTGGAGTTGAAAAGTGAGAGAAATTAACTAGGGCTATTTATTAAAAAATTAATGGGCTTTGGTTAATTTGATTAGGCCCACTAATTGATCCAAGCCCAAGCCCACTCAAGACCACTATATAAGGCTAGAAATTCTGGAGAAAACCAAAAAAATCCACCTTTTTCTCTAGCCTCTCCCTAGCCGAACTCCCCTCCTCTATTTTCCTCTCATTTTTCTTCCATTCTTTTCTTAATTCACACCAAATTTATCCATAATTAAGTGATTTCTATCTCTCTAAAATAGTATTTTAACCTCTATCCTATAATTAGTGGAAGAGAAGCCAAGGAAATCAGGAGATAAAGTATTAGGTGTCAAAAGAAGGTAAGTGAAATTCATGGATTTAATTTGATTTCAAGGTGTCTATTAGTAATTTAAGATGCCTAGAGTTCATTTTTTTATGTTTTTTAAGCATTAGAGATCAAAAACTTAAGGTTTCTCATGGTTAAAAATCTCGCCATGGTAGGTTCACAAGGAGAAGATCAAGCTCTCAAGGCAAAAGGAAGTCTAGGCAAGTTTAAGCCTAGAAAAGAAATTAGTGACTAATAAATCATATTATTTCCCTTAATTTTGAGTGATTTTCCTTTATGTAACTTTGGAAAAAATTGAGTAAATGGTGTGTAACTGAAATTGACACTAGAATAATGCAATTGAACCTTGAATAAGCCTATTTGAATGCTTAATTTAATTTTAAACCCTTGCATGGTGGACTTCCTAGCTTGGCCGAATCCTATCCTAAGGAGAAATAATGTTTAATTTATGTATTTTGATGAAATTAGGCCATAAAATGGATTTAGAAATGAAAAATGATGTCCATGAATTTTTATAGAATTTATGGAATTTATTTGAATATTTTTGGGAAAATATTTGATTATGTATAAATAGAATTTGTTGAGTTATTGTGAAATAATTCATAAGATAAGTGAAAAATGGTGTGAATATAATTCACAACCTATATAAAAGTATCGAAAAGATTGACTGACCGATTTATTGATATAAAAAAGTTATTGAAACTGTCAAATATCTGAAAAACGAAATAAGAAATAAATAAATTTATCCCTTAGTAGTGGTCAGACAATCAAAATCTAACTTAGGATATGATTGTCTAACCATAGGGACACTTATACCATGATGCAGGTCATGGCGACTTACTTTATTATGGTAGAATCTTTTGATTTTCCATAGTATCTGAGTTGTTTTGTATTCTGTTCTATAAAAAATTATTCCTTGGGATTATTTCTCAGTCTGTACTATGGCCTTGTGGGGCTCACATCCCGTATATCCAATCTGATGATTTCTACCGAGATTGTACTAGGGATATAAATGTAAAAATAAGTTAAAAATGCAAAAAGATAAAAAAAAATGAAGTTTAGAGTGAAAAAAGAACTTAATTGAAGTGAAATGAAAAGTTTAGGAATAAAATGATAATTTTTCCAAATATTAAGGTTAACAAGTAAAAATGTTAAAGAATTGAATAAAAAGGGTAAAATGATAATTTAGCAAATAAATAGCCCAAAAATAAATTTTTATAAATTTTGAGGACCAAAATATAATTTCGCATGAAAAGATTAAAATAAGAGTTAAATGGTAAATTGTATGCCAATTAATAGATTAAGAGTAAAAAAATAAAAAAAAAAAGTTGTGGTAATTTCGTAATTAACATGTAAAACTGGCAATTTTGTAATAAATTGAATAATTTAAGGATTAAATTGAAAAGTTTCCAAAATAATGATATTAAATTTAATTGACTGTCAAATGGTTAGAATTGGATTGTTTGTATAATAAATTGATGCATTTTGCATAATTAATCGAATTATATATTTATGGAAAGTACTTCGATTTATAGTCACCATTAGACATATTTAATGTTCAGCACATAAAAATTTACTGTGTGCAGGTATCGATGAATTTGTGGAGCAATAGTACACATTTTGAGTAATTTTTGCAGGAAAGAAGAGAATTAAGAACTTATTTTTATTGTAGCATGTATATATACATTGTAAAGATTGAAGTTAAAGAAGTGGTTTGTAATGATATAATATTTGTATATATGTATATATGTGTGATTGACTAATAGTGAAATGGATTGGATATGTTGGAATTGAATTGGGAATGCATGGATAAGAAAGACATATTGTTTATAATTATTGTGCCACTAAGGGGATGTGATTTATCTGTTTTTCAGGTTGGTTAGGCAAGATTTTAAGATGTTATATTGTCAATTTTTTTGGTGAATAGTATGTCAGACAATTATAAGTCAATCGATGAGTTTAAATTTATTATTATTATTGACATGAAGAAATTGTTTAGAAAAAAAAATTTACGGCTAATCGTCGAAGTTAACAGTCAAAGTTATAGTGTGGGTGTTACAGTCATGTCATTTATTTAACGATTTTTTCTGACTTAAACTATTGTCCGGTTCATCTTTAGGTGGTTTCTCTACAAAATGGGATGCTGCAGCTCCACCGTCGCAATTTGCAACTCCTCCTGCATCTGTACCTTCCACTACTGGCTGGGACGAGTAAAGCAAGTGCTTTTTATATAATACTTGATAACTCAAAGTGCGAAGAAGAAATGTTTCCCGTGTTATTATCATTTTGAGAATAGTTTAGTTCTAGACTTTGGATTTTGAAAAATTTTGAAATCGACTCCCATTTAGTGTTTTTACTTTTTTTTCTGGAACTTGAGTGAAGTGCATGTTGTGGAATATTGAGAAATTGTCATATTGAATTTTTGTTGTTGTTCTCTGTTCGAAAATTATCCGAATATTTTAAGTCGGCGATATGACATTAGAAAATAAAATGGCAGAATTAAGAGGGATTAGATTCTTTCCCCAAGAAATTCTACACTCGTTAGATTGGAGTCATTTTTCAAGGTTGGTTGCAAGTCTACCAATGTATAACAATTATACAAATTATTCAAACGAGTTCGTTATAATTATTAATAATTTTTTATGAATTATTTGTTTCTGTTAAAGGCTAAATTTTATGTTAAATAAATTAAATTTAATAAAAGTTACTGTAACAAAATAAATTAATTAAAAGAAAATTATTTATACTTTAGAATGCAAACATGTTCTGAAATTTGGTATACCAGCCGGTTTACCAAATTTTAGAATACAAAATATATTCTGAAATTTGGTATACCAAATTTCAAAATGCAAATATATTTTAAAATTTGATATACCGGACGGTATACCAGCCGGTATATCAAATTTTAAAATGCAAATTATATTCTGAAATTTGATATATCGGATAGTATATCAGGTATACCAAATTCTAGAATGAAAATCACATTCTAAAATTTGGTATATCATCCGGTATACTAAATTCCATAATGAAAATTCTATTATGAAATTTGGTATACCGGACGGTATACCGAATTCTTAAAAAATTATATTATTTAATTTGATATATCGTATGGTATGCTAGGTATACCGTCTGGTATACGTATATCAAATTTCAAAATAAAAATTCTATTATGAAATTTGGTATACCATTCTGTATACTGGCCAGTATACCAAAGAATAAAATAAAAATTTTATTCTGAAATTTGGTATACCATTTGATATACTAAATTTTAGAATTAAAATACTCTTCTATTTTTTTAGTATACTCAATGATATACCCGGTATACCGCCTGATATACCAAATTCTATAATTGAAATACTCTTCTGTTTTTTGGAATGCCCGATAGTATACTTGTGATATGCCAAATTTTAGAATTAAAATACTCTTCTGTTCTTTAGTATACATGGTATACCACCTGATGATATATTAAATTTCAGAATTGAAATACTCTTCCATTTCTTAGTATACCGGTCAGTATATTTATTTAAAAATATCCACTCTCACGAAATAATATATATTAGTTGAAAATATTAATTTTAAGTAATATTAGGAAAAATTGGAAAGTAAAAGACCAACACAAGTAAAAATTCATGGCATTTTTATAAAATTATTAATTGTAAATTATTCTTCTAAGACAGAAGCATGCTTGTATTTTCTATTTTCACGAGTTTATCAATGGAAAATTTAAATTGATGAAGTAAATCAGATTACTTTTTTTCCGAAAACAACAAACTTCAAATCTAACTCAAGTGAATTATTCAAATGTGCAAGAGACAAGTGGATTTCTAAATAAAAATGCATCCATACAAAAGTGACACTTTCTCTAACAAATTGCCATCAACAGCTAGTGTCTATTATTTGTTTTGTTTGCTACTTTTGAAGAATCAATACTGATAAATGTTTTGATTCAAGCCATCATCGGTACAGTGATAAAGTAAGAGATAAACTTTTACTCACAAATTATATATATTAAGCAATAGAAAAGGTCATGCCTTTAATCTAAATCCAATAATATCTAGCACATCCAAATTATGAGTGTCCGACTCTTTGTCTTCTTCTCCTTCTTGGCTGTCTTACTCTGAATGTTTTCAAGAACCATTTGTATTTTCTGGTATACCACGGCATTCCTTTGGAAGGTTTCATTCCATGCGCAGCACTTATGAGCAAAATTATGGGTTCCTATTGAGGTTTGATTCTTTTAGAGATTCCAAAGACTCTGATCAAAGTTATGGATTCTCAAGGTTCGATTAATTTAGAGATAACGATCAGAGTCATAGATTTTCACGGTTTGATTCATTTAGAGATTCTGACAGCTGCTCGAGAGACACTAACAATAATCATGGTTTCTTATCATTCGACAATGCTGATCCACCTGACCAAGTTACAACAAAAGTTAATAATAAATAAGGTTAAGAAAGTGTGAATGAAGAAAAAGAATAAGGAAAAAATAGAAAATGTAGAAGAGGGGGAGAAGTTTGAGTTAAATGTGATATTTTAAAAAAGAGATATTTTTAAAAATAAAAATTTAAAAAAATAATTTTAAAAGGAAAAAAGAAGGGAGTATTTTTGAGGGGCACCCCATTTTTTTTTTGGTATTTTTGTGAAACTCCCTTTACTTTTAGTATACTTTTCGTTGACGGGTTATCCAGAATAAAACAAAAGAGTATTGAATATTCTAAAAGAGAAAAGAGTTTCTCTCTACCCCATCACTTAGTATTAGTACGTGTTTTGAATTTCATCTCCTAGCCAAAATTAGGTTCCTTGAATTTATAAGTATTGCATTAGCCATTAGCAGCACTTGTTTTTTTTTTTTTTATTATCTGCTCTGCATATAAGATCTGCCATAGAAAAAAGAAAGTATAGATCTGTGGTAATCCTTTTCTTTTTTACATTAAAATAATACTTAAACTTTTTCTATTACAAAATATTCAATAAAAAAGAATTATAATAAGAAATGACAAAACAGAAAGATCTTAAAATCAGATACAATTAATATAAAATGATAATTTCCTAAAAAAATTGTTAAACATAAATTAAAAGTATAAAAATGGAATATAAGTGTTAAGTAAAAAAAAAAAACAATATTTTCATTAAGATACCCTTAATTAAAAAGTTCAATAATTTTCAAGAGAGGTGCATGGGGGCATTTGTCTGTATTAGGAAAGCACGAATCAAACTCCACATGATCTGCCGACACAAAAATCAAGATTAAAACTTGGACTGCTCACTAGTCAAGAAAATTGCGCCACACACACACACACACACACACACACACACACATATATATATATATATATATTAGCGGCAAACAGGCATGTTTATAGATGGATCAAAATTTTAAGACCCTTAAAAGGAATTGATCCGATTGGATAATAAATTGTTAGTTGTTAATAGATTATAAATGGACTAAGTTATTTTACTGGCTAGATAAATTAGATTATAAATAAATTATCGATAAATCTAATCTAATCAAATTTAAATTATATTTTTATTAATAGATTGAATTAAAATTTGCCATCTCTAATTAACTAGATAAAATAAACTATAACAAAATAATGCTTTCAATTCTCCAAATGTTTCATTTCTTTCATTTTCACTATTTTTTCTCGTTTTCCATAGCAATATTACAATTATTTTTCCACTCTTGTTCAGTCGGAAAAATCATGTTCAATGGATCGATCAATTAATCAATGCAGTGCAAGAATATATTCATTCTTTAATAATATTCAAACGAACAACGACAGTCAACAAACTCAACCTTGGATTTATATTACGCAACATGGACTAAAATGGTAGACAATTAATTTTTTTTCCCTATATAAATGACATTAGGCAGCCAGTGGCTCCCAATCACATAACAAATCACTCTTCTTTATTCAAAGCTCAAAGTAAATCAAAGAAGAATCATGGCTGCTGTTTCTTCCTCTGTTGCCACTTTTGCTAAGAGGTAAGAACCTTTTTTCTTCTTTTATTCAAATTAAAATGTGAAAAATGTATCTCTGCTTCAAAACAATATTTGTGTAAATTTTATAAATAATAAATTTTTACATCAGTTTGACTATCAACTGTTATATGTATAAAGTAATTGTGATTTTCTATCAATTTTCATCTGGATTTCAAAGTGATTTACTTTTGGCAAGAAAATATGTACATTTATGCCAAAACAATTTATAGATAACTGAAAAAAAATGTATATGCAGGTTACAGGGAAAGGTGGCTTTGATCACAGGAGGAGCGAGTGGGATTGGAGAGACAACAGCAAGAGTTTTTGCAAAAAATGGAGCTAAAGTTGTGATCGCGGATATACAGCCCGACATAGGTAAAACGCTATCGGATGAAATCAAATCAGAATCGGGACAGGAAGTTTCATTTGTCAATTGCAATGTTACAAAAGAATCCGATGTGGAAAACGCGGTCAATGCTGCCGTTTCGACATACGGAAAACTAGATATAATGTTCAATAACGCCGGAATTACAGGGAAGTACACCTCCAACATATTAGATATAGAAGGTGAAGATTTTAAGAGAGTTTTGGACATAAATCTTCTGGGAGCCTTTTTCGGAGCCAAACATGCTGCAAGAGTAATGATTCCAAGAAAGAAAGGATGCATTTTATTCACATCAAGTATTGCTTCGGTTTCTTATGGTGGAATGCCACAAGCATACACTGCATCAAAACATGGAGTTGTTGGTCTCACTAAAAATTTAACAGTTGAATTGGGAAAACATGGGATTAGAGTGAACTCCATTTCACCAGCTGGAATTCCAACTCCTACTGCTGCTAAGGCTTCTGGTCTTGATATTAAGCAAATTCAGGAACATTTTTATGGCATGGCAAATCTAAAAGAAGTGATGTTAGGTGCAGAAGATATTGCTGAGGCAGCCGTATATATCGGGAGTGATGAAGCTAAATATGTTAGTGGTATGAATATTGTTGTTGACGGTGGATTTAGCTTGAGGAATGTCATGGCTTAAACTACTTGTCTAGTAGCCATTTTTCTTTGTTATGGGAGTAAATTCCCTTATTATTTATGAATAACTATGCTGCAAAGCTTTTTAAAATTAGATGTTAAAAATCTTTGTAGTAAATTTTTCATCTTGATAAATTAATGTTTCTCCTTAGCAATAAAAAAAATTAAAAAAAATCAAACAAAAAACACAGATCATATAGAATTTTAAAATATATTCTACGTGTTATTGTAATGGGTGTTGAAACTAACAAAAATAAAATTTTTACTTAAAATTAACCTGTAATTAATGATGAGAAGAGTCGAAATTCACAGAAATTGATCGAGTTTTAATTTTTTAAATAACTAGAAAATTAACAAATTAAAAATAAAAGATGGAGGGTTTTATAATTTAAGAATTAAAAATTTTAGAAATAATTAGATAAAGATGCAGTATATTAATTAAAATAAAATCGATGAATGAGAAACTCCAGTTAAATGTATTCATGGCGCAAATTCAATTTTACTTATCACATATGAAAAGGTAACTCCAAAATTATACAATGGATCAGTTATAGTTGTCAACTTAACGCTACCAATTAATCTTTCCGTATTAATAAACTAATCAAATTATACTGTAATTAACTTCTAACCAATAAACAACTCTCGATCTCTTAGTGACAGGATTTAATTTATTTATAATTTTATAAATTAGGAAGACCTGACCTAAACTAATCAATTTCTTAGCGAGACTGATTTAAATCAAATCATACATTTACTTAATACAACAAACCTTTTTAGTGTTGTTACACTAATTACGATATTATTAAATCTACCAAATAATTACGAATTTGATATATTCAATTAGTTAATTTGATGTCCATGTGTGTGTTCACGTAAGCGGTCAACTGATGATTTTCAGTCAAATTGACAGAAATGTTAGGGCAAGGGCTATATTGCACCTTTTTTGAAACATCCGGGGAACACTGCATGAAAGTAAATTTTAGGGGTAACGTTGCTCTTTTTGAAAAACTTCAGGGACAAAATTGCACATTAAGCCTTAAATATAAAACAAAAAACAATGGATGAATTTTTTCTAAAATACAGTAAATAACATGAATATCACATAAAATTAAACAAAATAATAAAGCAAGAACAATCTCACACTAATTGATTGAATTCTATCCTTGGTTAAATCATGCCCTTGAATTAACCTTTAGCTGAAATAAATGTTTAGTCACTTATTGCCATTACAAAGCTAAAACAGATTAATGATAAGAAAATTAGATATCCTCTCTTTTATTTCTAATAAAACTCCTAAAATAAAGGTAGTTTAATCATACCCGAATAAGAGAAATAAAATAAAATATTAAATAAAATCTAAATTTTCTATAACTACTGTCTTCAAATTTCTAAAATATAGCTTAATATTCCTTAAAAGTTGGGTAGAACTCTCTTGTTGGCTAGGATGACTTGTGTGCACAAAACAGATAATCAACTTAGCTCTATTATCTTGACTTATTGTTAGTCTTGGACAAGGCTAAGACATTCCCTTGTCTCTTAGCCATGGGCAAGGCTAATTAACATCCAAATTTTGCCCAGAATCAGCTCTTTACTTTCAAACTTTTTCAAATCTTTATAGTCATCTCAAATCAACTCCAATTAGTTACAAATTGCTCATTTCTTATCAATTTAATTTTACAATAGTTAAAATCACAAAGTGAAAAATTCTTAAATTTGCTAAAAATTATATTATAAAAACATACAAAAATCAATTATAAATATATAATTTTAACCACTTATCATATTGACAAGTATTAACAATAAGTAAGAGCACACAAGTTTATGCTGGGTTAAAGTAAAACCTAATTATAATCAAAATCTAAAATCTCATAATCTAATGAATTGTGATCCACCTTTCATTGGCTGAATAAGGTAAGCTAGCAGCTCCATCAACAACAAGATTCAACCCAGAAAGACAAGATGCAGAGCAAGCTTGGCAAAATGGTTTATTAGCCTCCAATTTCACACCTTGAAATGAGCCATGGCTTAATCCGGTTGCTTTAGTAGACATAGCAGGGGTCAAAATACTATGCATAATGCAACTGACTATGATCCCAAATTTGCCTAATTCCACAACCAAATTCTTAATTAAGCCTAACAATTGTGTGCTTTGAAGCTATCTGGAAAATGGATAGGTGATGGTTTATTTAGGTCTACACGGGAGCTGATGCCCAATTATCCATATGTACTTCCTATTCACCTCATTATTAGAATTAAAGGCACAGTATCCCATGCCTACAGAATTAACTTGCTGGTAATGTTCCCTTCATGTACCTTAGCAATTTCTTGTTGTACAATGGAGGTCAATTTTGCATTTCAATTATCTTTCTCATCAATTCTATCAAAAGCTGTACCAGATCCCTCCACCCAATTACCTACTGATTTAATAAAAAATTAAATAAATAAAATTACATACTTTTACATCCTCTTTCATTTCATTATTATTACTTTGAAAATTTAATGTCTATTCTTTAGAGGGGTTTTTAAGAGCACAATATGCTGCACATTTTCATTTTCAATACTATCAAAATAGTTCTTTTGCATTTTCATACGGGGATGTAATTCTTTATGGGGAGTAGCTAGGCTTTTGAAAACCCAAAATCCAAAATCCAAAAAATAAGGTTTACCGGTAAAAGCATTCTATAGTGTTTTGAAACAAGCTTTTTAGGAAGCAAGTTACACATAGCATATACCAAACTAAATTCTTATTTAAAACTGATAACCTGATCAAGAAACTAGGCTCCCTCAAGTAGTCCAGTTTTTTGTGGGTTCGGGTGGCCCGAGTCTGAAAATGCCCCTCAAACGGCATCATTCCAAGCAGTCTTGATTAGGCACAGATCTAAGCCATCTCATGCCATTACGAAGCCTATTTTGGAAGACTTAGCTAAATTTCTTGATGAGGCTACATGTATCCCTCAATAGGAATTCCACGAACATAGGGATTTATGGCTAAGGAAGGATTCTTATCCTTATAAATAAGCGGGAAATCAAATATTGTTCTCTCTTCTAGTCGCTTTACTAAAAAACCACTCTTTTATCCTTTTCTGACTTAACCATTGGAGTGTTCCTATGCCAGACCTCCGTCGAGATTTTTTTGTTTTCAGGTAACACTGGAAAATTTAGTTAGTTAATTCAAATTCAATAGCAGCCCGGCAAATTCGAACTGTTATCATTTGATGCGATAAGCATGGATCCTATCCTCAAAGAACCATAAATTCTAAAGATGAAAACACCTAAGCTGAAAACGACCAAAACAGCACACCACTACCCCCACACATACCCATTTTTTACACCCTTGAACCCAATCCCTAGGGAACCTCCACCAATCTCATCATTACTAACCTACCTATCGTAATCTCCATAATCCCTATACCTGGACTTACTCCCCTAATTGCCCAAGCCCTCCTGGCAACGTTGTCGTGCCTAGTGTCACAGGCGATACCCCAGCCGACACAACAAACCACCAGAATAAAAACCACCCCTAACTCTAAAAACTCAAACCCCACACCCTAACTAAATGATGCAGCGCCCATGATTACTTTAACAAGGGATGACCTTGACTGGCTTGTGGAAGAAAGGATGCAACAGCAGTAGAGTCACAACATGGTTTAATATCAAAGTAGTTTTCGCTCTCCTCTTTGCAGAGCCATACATTCACTCCTTTTTCGAGCATAAAACTGCCCAATCTACCAAGGTATAATAGGGGTACAGACCCTCGAATGCATATGGATCAATCCCACCATACCATGTTGATCTATGCCATGGAAGATGCTGCTTTTTGCAAAGTTTTTTTGGCAAACAATGACAGAATCTACTAGATCTAGTTCAAAAATTTTCCAAAACACTCAATTGACAACTTTCAGCAATTCAATGATATATTTGTGGTGAATTTTGTAGCGTCCATACGACCAACTAGAGTTTCGGTCGACCTATACCAGGTTATCCAAGAGAGGGAAGAGCCCTTACGGAGCTACTTAGAGAGATTCAATATAGTGACGATGGGCATTCAAAACTTAAACCTAGAGGTCGCCATCAACGTGCTCAACAGAAATATAAGGTGTCAGGATTTTAGCAACTTTTTGAACAAGAAACCTCCTTCTGATTTTACTGAGCTAATGATCAAGGCTCATAAATACATCTAGATGGACAAGGCCAGGAGACTGAAGTATAGTTGTCAGATAAGGGACGACAACAAAAACTTTCGAGGAATAGGATGAGATAGAAAAAGCTCTAGAAGAGGTAATTCATGAGTAATGAAAGGGTCGAACAGAACATATATAGTCTTAAAATCATATTCAGACAGCCAAAGTGAGGAGAAATTCACTGAGTTAAACACCTCCCCAGCACAATTCCTATCATGGATGAAGAAAAATGACCAGGTAAAATGGCCAAAACCTATAAGAGAAGATTTGAATAGAGACCAAAGCCTATATTGTGCCTTTTACAAAGATAAAGGGCACAAAACTAACAACTGTAGACAACTTAAGAGGGAAATTGAATACTAGATCAAGAAGTTCAAGCTCAAATAGTCTATAAAAGGGAACAAAAATGATGATAGACAGTCACCACCTCAACAATCCAGAAGGTAGGAAGGAAGCAGTAGCAAGAAAGCCCCCAGTAAAAGTAATCCATGTAATCACATGTGGGAAGCACTATGACGTGTTTGAAGATTCCAAAAAGTGCAAAGTAAAGGAAGTTTTCTCACTCAAAGCCAGTCCAGCTGCCCCAATATACATCATTTCATTTTAATTTAAAGACAAAAAACATGTCAGGAAGCCCCATAATGACTTATTAGTAATAGAGGCAATGATCGAAGATTTCTTGGTACAACGAATTTTAGTAGATATGAGCATCGCGATTAATCTAATTACTTTGCAAGCTTACAAAGCCTTTGGCATCCGAGCCCACTAAAATAGGTTACAGTTCCCCTAATTGGTATTTTTGGATAACCAATTAAGGTGGAATGTTCAATCAACTTGCACTTACAATTTAGAGATGACTTCATTATCAGGTCATGTATAACATGTTTTATGGTAGTAAATATGTCGTTATCTCACAATGCAATTTTTGGTCGTCCTTTGTTAGCTGTGGTGGAAGCTTACATTTCTATATAAAAACTGGTCATGAAAATTCTAGCATTGGAGGGAATAGCTATACATTGGGGAAACTAGATAGTAGCTTGGGAAACATATGTCACCATATTGAAAAAGGCAAATCAGGAATTTCTAGTAGACACATTGGATATCCTAACGAATGCAACTTGAAAGGCAGAGCCAGTAGATGCATTGCAGGAGGTAAAGCTATTTCTTGGGAAGGTAATAAAAATAGCTTTGGGAAAGACTAGCTCGAAAATTAAATCATTACTAGCAGTCTTGGAGTCTTATACAGATGCGGTCACTTGGCAACCTTCAGACATATATGGCATCTACCCCGAGGTCATATCCCACTCTCTGAGCATCCATCCAGGCTACAAGCCAATCAAACAAAAAAAGTGCAATCACGCACCTGAACTGCGATTAGCGACAAATGAAGAAACGGACACTTTGTTCAAAAATGGGTTCATCAAAGAGGTCTTCTATCCAAATTGGCTATCTAATGTTTTGCTTGCAAAGAAGTCTAATAGGAAATGGAGAATGTGCATGGATTTCACCAACCTCAATAAGGCGTGCCTAAAGGATCGCTACCCACCACCAAATATTGACATGCTAGTAAACTCAACTATCAAATTCGAAGAATATGCCTTTCTGGATGCCTCAGTAGGTTACCATCAGATCCCCATAAATTTGTAAGACAAAGAGAAGACCGCATTCATTACTTACAAAGCGATCTATTACTGCAGAGTGATGTCATTCATCCTCAAGAATGTGGAGGCCACTTATCAGAGGTTGAGGAACATGTTATTCGCAAAGCAGATAGGTCAAAATATAAAAGTATATGTGAAAAACATGTAGTCAAGAGCAAAACATCCTCAAATTTGCCGAAAGAGCTTGAAGAAACATTTTTCACCCTTAGAAAGTTCTGCCTTAAGTTAAACCCAGAGAAGTGTGTGTTCGGAGTTCAGTCTAGTAAGTTCTTGGGTTTTTGATTTCAAAAAGGGGAATAAAGGTAAACCCAACAAATATCGAGGCCATTTTGAAGATGAAACCATTGAAGTCAATCAAGAAAGTATAGATACTAAATGGAAGGATCACAGCTCTGGGAAGGTTTATTTCATGCTTGGCAAAGCGATGCTTTTCATTTTATAAGCTCTGAAGAATTTAAAAAAAATTAGTAGACCTCAGAATGTCAGTCTACCTTTAAAGCTCTAAAACAATTTTTGAGTTCTCCTCCATTGCTCAGTCGGCCATAACCAAGCAAAAATCTATTCATATACTTATCAGTCTCTCAGAGGGCCGCAGGCTTGATTTTGAGTAGGGAAAAAGTACTCAATAGTTTCCCATCTACTAAACCAGTAAGGTACTCCGAGGTGCCAAACTAAGATATCCAACCCTTGAATGGTTGGCGCTAGCTTTATTCACTCGGTAATAAAGCTACATCATTATTTTCAAGGACATACAGTAGTTGTTCAAGCCAACGCTTCTCTCAAGAAAGTGATGCAAAAACCCGAGGCATCAGGGAGGATAACTGAATTGGTAGCTTGCCTCAAAGAGTTTGATAATCGGTATTAACCTCGTTTAGCAATGAAAGTGCAAGTATTGGCTAATTTTGTGACCGAACTCCATGCTCCTCCTACTGAGCCTAGCAAGATGACCTGGAAGCTGCATGTTAATGGATCGGCATCATCTGAAGGAGCTGGAGTGGGAGTTGTACTATCTACCCCAGGCAGAATCTCTATATAAGGGATGGCCAAGATATCTTTTCCAGTGTTCAATAACTTTGTAGAATATAAAGCACTTTGTTTTGGGCTGCAGTTCGACCTTGAGGTAAAACCTGACACTTTACTTATTCATTTTAGCTCTTAATTGGTCGTCAGCCAGTTGTTAAGGAAGTTCAAAGCTAAAAAGAAGCAATGATAAAGTATCAAGACTCGGTATCTACCCAACTGGCTCAACAAAAAAAGGTGGAAGCTCGTGGACAATAGAACAAATACATCAAAAAAATAGAGAAGCTGACTCACTGGCCAAGCAAATGTCCTTAAATGGTGTTATACAATCAGAAGATATAGTTTAGGGGGTCATTGCCTAGCCATCTTATGAGACTTTCTCAGTCTAGTTGAACGAGTAGATGGATGGATGGCGACTACCAATTTATCAGTTTCTCAATATAGGTGCTTTTCTCGAAGCTCAAGTTAAAGCTAGAAAGATAGTTCGGCATTCTAATCTTTATTCTATTTTGGATGAAAAACTATACAGAAGGTACTACTCGCACCCTTGGTCACTATGATTGAGTTCGAAAGAAGGAAATTATGTCCTCAGAGAAATCCACGAAGGTATTTACGGCGCGTATAAAGGAGCTCCGACTATAGCTTGAAAGGCTCTATTGCAGGGGTATTACTGGCAAAGAATGGAAGCCGATGCGAAGGAGTTAGTAAGAAAATGTGATGAATATGCCAACAGTTCAAGAAAATAATTCACCATAGATCAGTCCGGCAAACCCCTATACATAGCTCGTAACCTTTTGCACAATAGGGGATAGACATACTCGGGCCTTTCCAATTAGCTACTGGGCAAAGAAAATTTTTTAGTAATACCAATGGACCACTTCACCAAATGGGTCAAAGCCGAGCCCTTAGCAACAATCACCCTAGCAAACATAATTAAGTTCATCCAAAAGTCAATTATAACTAGATTCGAAATACCACACACTTTCATTACTGATAATGAAAAATAGTTTGATTGTCAATCTTTCAAGAACTTTTGCAAAGAGTTACACATTTAGCTCAGGTTTATATCAGCCTATCATCCTCAATCAAATAGCAAAATCGAGGTAACCAATAAAATGATCCTGATGGGGTTGAAGAAGAGACTTGATGAAGCTAAAGGTCTTTGGGTGGAGGAACTGAATAATGTACTGTAGGCATACCGAACATCACCTCGGTCAGCAATGGGAGCTACTCTATTTTCTCTAACTTATGGGATGGAAGCAGTCATCCCCCATAAGATAGGAATGCCAAACTCAAGGATGGAGCTATATAATGAAGAGATGAACAAGGAATTGTTATTATACCACTTGGATACCCTAGAAAGAAAAAAGAGAGCACATCTAAATTCGAGCAATAGCTTACAAACAACGCATGACATAGTACTATGATCACAAGCTAAAGTCTCGAACATTGTGCATTGGCAAACTGGTTCTCAAAAAGGCTATTGAAGCTCAAACAGCAGCAAACATTAGCAAGTTAAGCCTTAAATGGGAGGGACCGTTCGAGATACATAAAGATGTGAACTTTGGAGCTTATCGTCGTAAGGATATGTCCGAAAAAGTATTGCCACACTCTTGAAACATTTTTAACTTGAAGAAATATCATCTGTAGTATGACTCAAATCAACAGTTTTTCCATGAATCCTCTGCTCCTAGCTCAAATCGGCAGTTCACCACAAGCACATTTAACTAGCTCAAATCGACAGTTTACCATGAACACACTTAACTAGCTCAAATCAGCAGCTCACCATGAGCACACTTAATTAGCTCAAATTAGCAGTTCACCACGAGCACACTCTAACTAGCTCAAATTAGCAGTATCGCCACGAGCACTTAGTCATTTTTAGCTTAACTCGGCATTTTTACCATAAGCACATTGTAATTTTTAGCTCAACTCGGCATTTTCGGCACGAGCGCATAATAATTTTTAACTTAGCTCAACAATTTCTCCACAAGCTTCATTTCATGCAAAAGCTCAACTCGGCAGCTTAAGCTATGAGCGCATTTATTAATAACACAAAAAGCTCAGCTTAGCAGCTTAAGCCGTGAGCATTTTCATTACTTACCCACCTGTTAATTTGTAATTTAATGTTCGGAATTTCCTTAACAAATTGATTAATTATATATGAATTGACTTAGATTATCATAAAGTTTGAATTATTCATTGACTAGCTTAGATTATCATTAGCTCAGCTACAAAAGTTTGAAGTCACAATATAGTTGGAAGAGAAATTTCATTATAAAGAAGTCGGCCATTACAAGAAGTTGGATTACAAAAGAGATGAAAAAGAGTGGCCTCAAGACCTACAACAAAGAGAAAAAATATTAACTAATCTTTATCTGGATATATCTCATCCATCCATAAGAAGTACTCGTTCGAATATTTCTCTTCGATGGCTTTGATAAGCTTGCCACAATATGCATTGCATTGCTCAGTAGCCAAATCCATAGCCTTATCTTTAAGAGTAGTGTATCTGCTCTCGAACTCGGCTCGGGTATTCTCGAGAACGGCCTTCTCGGGTTGGCTTTTCTCTAATTCAACATCGACCATCTCAAGTTTGGCCTTGTCAACTTGACATCCTTCCCTCTATTTTGCAAGCAAGGCCTCAAGATTGGCTACCTTCCCGGTGTGCTCTTCAAATGCCTTGCTTTGGGCCTCGATTACTTCTTTAGCCTTAGCCTTAGCGTCAGCAATTTGCTTTGCCAAACTATTGGCAACCTACTCAGCCACCTTAAGCTTTTCTTTTAGCTCGGTGGAAACCCTCTTATCCCTCCTCACCAAAACACTTGCCAATTTGTCTTTCCCGTTGTAGCATTAGATATAATAAAGCTTTATAAAAAGGATGTATTAAGTCAATGTTACTTCATAACAAATCGAAAACAGCGCAGAAGACCTTACATCAACTTGGTGCCTATGTATAATTGAGGACAAATGATCAACTGTCAGGTTCAGGAAGGGCGACACCTCGTCAGGAATGCACGTGAGCAGCGAACAGAAGTTATTGAATTTTGGATTAGACAAGCAATAGGACTTATTCTGTAGAAAGAACCCCCGAACTTCATTTAGTAACTTATCAAACTTATCAACTCAGTCAAAGGAAGAGGAAAAATACTCGCCTTTCTTGGGGCAAGATGATGAGGGACTATGAAGCGGTACGAAAGGTCCGGCAGAGTTCATCGAAGGAGATAGATTGGCAGGCAAGGAAGTTGGAGATGCATTGGATATGGTGATGGCATTAGAAGGGCTATTGCTGGCAGGTACGGTCACTAAAGCAGCGGGCACTACACTCATTTGAATGGGTGTAGGGGGAACTAGAGCTTGTTCGACATTAACGGGGGCACGAGATGTGTTCACCTGCTCAGATCTCTTGCCAACCTTATTATTCTTCTCTTTCATGTGATCGCCAAGGGATTGCTTAACATCTCTTTTTATGGCTATAAAACAAAGATACAATGAGAAAATATCAAATTCTATCCAAACTTAAAACAAAAAATAGTTACCTCATTTCTTTCTCTATTGGACTTTCGACGATTCGGGGTTAATTACCCGTAAATATAGATATTTTCCTGTGCGAGCTCTCTTCAGCGAGCCATAGTCTCTTCTTCCTCTTGGATAAGCAACATGGCATTATCATTTCGGTTCGTAAATCCACCCCAAGAAGTCCGAAAGGGAAAGTTCCATTCACTCTTTACAATAAAAAATTGATCTTTTTAGTTTTTCAAATTGTCAAGCTTTCCAAAAAAGACCCCGTACCCAGCTCGGGCTTGGATGTAATTGTGGTCCTCTAATATAACTTAGATTCCAACCACGTGGGTTGCCCTAAACAACCTAATGGTCAAATCGATGCCTCATTTCAAGGTCTATAGTTGGACTGTGGAAAGTGCCAACCAAGCAATTGGATGAAGTTGACTGATAGTGAGGTTGTAATAATTTAAAAACTTAATCTCAAAACATGTTGGTGGAAAGCTAAATCCGACCTGAAATTAACCTCATAGACAACTACCTTTTTCTTGCTATTGAATTTTGCATTGGCACGAAGATGCTTGCCAAGGGCTTGAAGTGTATATTGGTCAGGAATGCAAAGAGCGGCACAAAGATCAATGAGATTCTCAATCTTAATGGATGACCTAGTTGAGTCTACCTTAAGATTAGTTTTAGGAGCTTGCCTTCTAAGCCGAAATGAGTTTTGGACGGGAGCTTGAAAAGGTATCTCTAGCAAATCCTCACCTAAAGCCTCTGGAGCAGAAGTGCTCAGTGTATTTATCTCTAGTTACCTCAGATTCACTCATTTTGATAAAATTACCAAATAAGAAAGCTATGATTAAAAAAAAAAGAAGAAGGAAAGGATCTAAGTTACCAACCTGAAAAAGACTGGGGACGAAATGTGGATGAAGGAACGATGAACGCAGATGAACACTCGAAAGAAAATGGGAGAGGAAGAAATGAATTAAAAATGACAAAAGGTAAAAGTGTGAAAATGAGATATGCTTTTATAAGAAGACAGCACCACTGGTTGAATGACACATGTGCGGTTGAGATGCGCCTTGAACTGAAGAGACTTTATGGTATTTATGGCAGTATGCAAAGCTCAAGGCATAATTATGTTTATAGCTGCTTCCACTGTGATTATTGAAAAGTTTTTTGAAATAATTATTGCTATCAGGATCGAAAGGGCACCTCGTTTCGCTCATATGTTAGGTGTCGACTTAAATGTCTTATAACTCAGGGGGACTTATGATAACCATATCAGAAAACAAGGCTCCCTCGAGTAGTGCAGTTCTCCATGGGTCCGAGTGGCCCGAGTCCGAAAATGCCCCTCAAGCGGCGTCATTCCAAGCAGTCCTTATTAGGCACGTGATTTAAGCCACATCGTGCCATTACGAAGCCTATTTTGGAAGTCTTAGCTGAATTTTCTAATGAGACTACATGTATCCCTCAATAGGAATTCCACGAACATAAGGATTCCTAGCTAAGGAATGATTCTTATCCTTATAAATAGGTAGAACGTCAAGTATTTTTCTTTCTCTTAGCCACTTTACTAAGAAAAACTCTTTTACTCTTTTCTGACTTAACCGTCAGAATGTCTCTATGCCGAATCTTCGTCGAAATTTCTTTATTTTCAGGTACCATTAGAGAATTGAGTTAGTCAAATCGGATTCAATAGCGGCCCAGCAAATTCAAACTGTTATAAAAAATAAAGATTTTTTTATTGTAAAAGCATATAATTTAGGAAAAATGCATTTTAATTTCTTTAATTTTTTTAATATTTTTTATATTAAATTTCTACATTTTTAAAAGTTTAAATCGGATACATATACTTTTTATATGACTTACCTTAGAAACAATTTAGATTAAATTGATAGAATTAAAATATACAACCGGTTAATTTCGACGAGCTCAACTTAAAATGACTATATGTCCTGTAAAAATATAAAAAAATTAAATAAATATATAATTATTATAGAAATACAAAAGATGAGTAGTTGATTTTTTTTATTTTTTTTTTATATTTTGGTGGGTCCAATGACCATTTTAAATTAATCTCTTGTCAAATTAATAAATTGCGCCATTTTAACTCCATCACTCATTTTAATTCCATCAATTCGTTTAAACTGAATTTAACATGAGTGATTAAAAAATATAAAAAAACTAATATCAATTTTAAAAAAAATGTAGAAATCTTATATAAAAAAATGTTAAATTTAAAACAATATGTTTTTCTTATATTTTAAAGCGCGATTTTTGCCATCATATGCGCGTAAAAAATCATTCTATAAATTTTATAAAACAAAAATTAAAGAAAAAAAAATCATAAAATAGAATTACATATTCCGGAGCCGGTCCATATGCCTAAGGCAGATAAGGAAAGGCTATTTTTCCCTAACAAGGGCTCCTGAAAGAGTTAGCAGCTTGTTATAAGGCCTACTGTTGTCAATTAGTAAAAAAAATTATATATATATATAAAAAGTGTTTTGCCATTTAATAATTGAAACCTACGTAAGTTATGAAAATAATAAATGTGAAAATCAATTTTTAAAATTTAGTAAAAAGTGTAATTTAGATCATAAATTTTATTTGATATAATATCATTTTTAATATTTCAAAATTGAAATAATTTAGCTTTTAAAATGACGTTTGGTGCTCAAAAATTTGACAGTATCACTCAAATATTTGACATGTATTATTTTAGAAATCAAATTACTCCAATTTTTAAATTTTCGGAATGAAATTGTATCAAATGAAATTTTAGAATATAAATTATACTTTATATCAAATTTTAGAAATTGATTTGCACTTCCAGCCTTTAGAAAATAACCTTCACAAAAAAGTTTAGAAAATTAAAAAATAAAAAAAAAATGAGAAATTTAGTGGCGTTTTTACTATTTGAGTCACCCTGAAATTTAAGAAATTGTTTTTTAGTCTTTTTTCCTCGACTGAAGGCGACAATAATGCTTTGAATATTGCAAAAATTTTGCACGTGTGCATTCTAAACGTGTATGCAGGTTACAGGGAAAAGTGGCATTGATCACAGGAGGAACAAGTGGAATTGGGGAGGCAACAGCAAGTGTTTTTGCAAGAAATGGAGCCAAGGTTGTGATTGCGGATATCCAATCCGACATAGGAAAAACGCTATCGGAGGAAATCAAATCAGAATCAGGACAACAAGTACCCTTTGTAAATTGCGACGTCACAAAAGAATCCGACGTAAAAATTTCTGTAGACACCGCTGTTTCGACGTATGGAAAACTGGACATAATGTTCAACAATGCTGGAATCACAGGAAATTTCAGCACCAACATATTAGACATAGAAGCAGAGGATTTCAAGAAAGTTTTGGACCTAAATCTTTTGGGAGCCTTTTTTGGAGCAAAGCATGCTGCAAGAGTAATGATTCCAAACAAGAAAGGAAGTATTTTATTCACATCAAGCATTGCATCAGTTACTTATGGAGGAATGCCACAGGCATACACTGCATCAAAACATGGAATTGTTGGTATTACTAACAATTTAACCGTTGAATTAGGAAAATATGGGATTAGAGTGAATTGCGTATCACCGGCTGGAATTCCATCTCCCACTGCTGTTAAGGCTATTGGTCTTAATATTGAAGAATTTCAGAACGCTTTTTATAACATGGCAAATCTGAAAGAGGTAAAAGTTAGTGGTATGAATATTGTTGTTGATGGTGGATTTAGCCTAAGGAATACCATGGCTTAAATTACTCTTATTTTGTTGTCATTAATGTTGTTGGGGGTGAAAATCCCATTATTATTTATCAATAATTATGCTGCCAATCTTTTTAGTTCTATTACTTAACCCTATGGTGTCATTGATTTCATGAACAAGAAATTTATCCTATCAGTAAATTAACGTTTCTCCTGAACGATAATATACCAAAATAAATAAAAAATAAAAAGACAACCAGATCAAACGGAAAAACACCCAAAAAATAAAATAAAATTAACAATAAGCAAGATCATACATACTTATAATAAAAATCTAAAATCTCATAATTTACTGAGTCGTGATCTACCTGGCAGGAGCTTAGCTAAACTCGGCAAGCTAGCAGCTCCATCAACAACAAGATTCAACCCAGATACAAATCTGGACTCATCACTAGCAAGATACAGAACAGCCTCGGCAACATCATTAGCCTCCAATTTCACACCTTTCAAATGAGCCATCGCTGATCCAATTTCCTGAATTTGACTCCCATCCAATCCCGTTGCTTTAGTAGACATAGCAGAGGGTAAAAAACTAGGCGAAATACAATTAACTCTGATCCCAAATTTCCCCAATTCCACCGCCAAATTCTTAGTAAGAGCCACAACAGCATGCTTTGAAGCTGTATAAGCATATCGTCCTCCATAGAACACTGAAGCAGCACTAGCAGTGAACAAAATACAACCTTTCTTCTTAGGAATCATTACTCTTGAAGCATGTTTGGCTCCCAAGAATCCCCCATAAACATTCACATCCATTACTTTACGAAAGCTTTCACCTTCAATTGATGCTATTTTAAGATCTGCCTTGCCAGAAACTCCTGCGTTATTGAACATTATGTCGAGTTTTCCATGGAGTGAAATTGCTGTATTCACTGCGTTTTCTACATTAGTTTCATTAGTAACATCACAGTGAACATAAGTAACAGGTTGTCCGAATTCTGATTGGATTTGGGCTGAGACTTTCTGCCCGGAATCGGATTGAATATCTGCGATTATAATCTTGGCGCCGTGCTTGGCAAGGAGCCTTGCTGTGCTCTGGCCTATCCCGCTTGCTCCACCGGTTATCAGCGCAACCTTGCCTTCTAATCTGCACGATTATGAACAATTTGAATCAAAGATTAAAGCTTAAAACTAAATCCATGGAAATGGTGTTTCTGCGATTCATTTTGCTTACCTCTTGGCCGCCGGCTCTGGAGCGGAAGACCCTTCCATTCTTTTTGTTAATTTTGGTTTAATTAATGAAGTGATTTGGATTATAATTTGCTTTAAAAATACGAAACAGAGAAATCATACAAAAGAGACTTCAAGTCAAAATCATGTATATACAAATAAATTATGAGGTGCATCTGATGATATGCAAATGAAATTAATAATATATAAAAATGCTTAACGTTGGGCTAATCGTCTATTTCTATTTTCTTCATTATTATTATTATTATTTCTTGAGGTAGCTGGCTAGCCGCCAACAGCGCAAAAGACGTGAATTATTTTTTTATTGATATATTAGATTTTGATAATTACGAAGACGGCAAAAATCATTGAGACTTGAAAGGTCTGGGCCCTTAAGTGCAATTGAATCTAGATCTCCAATTAATTGTGATGATGATTTGCAAATAAAGAAAAATTTCCCGGAATTTTGGCCGGCAATCGTTCTCTGATGGTCATGTAAGCAAACCGGAGTAAAATAGTGGATAATAATTGATAAACTCGAGAGTGATAGGTCCGTCTTTGGACAGATGTGATAGGTGGGTGGTCCAAAAATACAGGTCAAATGTGATTAGGAGGAATCCAGAGCCATATCCCTTTAGTTTTGGATTTGGACCCAAATTGATAATGGGCATTCAATTTTTCTTGGTTTCAAATCCATGCATATTTATAATCCTTTAAAGAATTCTTTTTTTATGTGAATTTATAATTGTGATAAAACTAACTTCGAAATATAATTTAAATCATTTTGTAGCAATAATGAATTAATTCATAATTATTAAACTTCGGTTTCAGGACTAGAAAGAGAATTTGCAAGCATGTGGCTACAAAATTGATGTGCACTTATTTAGTTGTTACAAGCATATAAGCAAGATAAGGTAATTATTTGGATTAAATAAGAAGATGAAAGATAAAATGTTCAGTGCTTGGAAGTGGTATCAGGCAGGGAAGCAGCTCCATCAACAACAAGATTCTACCCAGAAACATATCTAGACTCATCACTAGCAAGATACAAAGCAACCTCAGCAATATCATTGGCCCCTAATTTCACCTCTTTCAAATGAGCCACTGATGAAGCAAATTGCTCGACTTGTTCAGCTTCCAATCCCAATGCACCAGTAGTTAAAGCAGATGGCAAAACAGTTGGTGAAATACAATTCACTCTGATCCCAAATTTCCCCAGTTCCACAGCCAAATTCTTAGTAAGCCCAACAAAAGCATGCTTTGAAGCTGTATAAACATAAGGTCCTCCATACATCACTGAAGAAGCACTAGCAGGGAACAGAATGCAACCTTTCTTCTCAGGAATCATTACTCTTGAAGCATGTTTGGCTCCCAATAATCCCCCATAAACATTCACATCGAATACTTTTGAAACGTTTCCCGTTCCAGTAATGCTATTGTGGCATCATATTTCCCTGAAATTCCAGCGTTGTTGAACATAATGTCGAGTTTTCCATGGACTTAAATTGCTGTGTTCACTGCATTTTCTACATCAGTTTCATTAGTAACATCACAGTGTACAAAGGTCACTGGTTGTCCGAATTCTGATTGGATTTCGGCTGAGACTTTGTTGCCCAAATCGGATTGAATATCGGCCATTATAACCTTGGCACCGTGCCTGGCAAAGAGCCTTGCTGTGTTCTCGCCTATGCCGCTTGCTCCGCCGGTTATCAGTGCTACTTTGCCTTCTAATCTGCATAATAAACAATTTGAAGCTAAGATTAAAGCCGTAGTTAAATCCATGGCAATGCAGCTGGTTATGGTGATTCTTTTTTGCTTACCTCTTGCCCGCCGGAGCTGGACCGGAAGAACTTTCCATATTTTACTAGCTTCTAATTTTGGCTTAATTATGGAAGTGCTTTGGTTTATGATTTGGTTTAGAATATATAGTGGAATTAAGAGATCCTACGCATACAAAAGAATGATTAATTATTATATATAATTTTTTATTTACTGTAATTCAATAATAAATAATAATTTTGTTCGTGATCACTAAATTATAATAATTTTGTTCATGTTCACTAAATTTGCAGTAAACTGATTATAAAAAATATTTTTTTAATAAAAAAACATAAATTTTAAAGAAATATATATCAAAGATTATTTTTACCTGAATCTATCCCACACTCACGCTCCGATTGGAGTGCACACATGATGATCAACTATCGGTCAATATAGTACCAAATTAGACACGTTTATATGTCAAATGGCAGCTGGCATGCTGATATTGACAAATGTTTTGTCGAGTTATCATGCCGCGAGTGTGCTTCAATCAGATTTGCAATTGATTTTAATTAAAGTAACCTTTTTGATAATTTTTCTAATTTAAAGTATTTTTCTATTTAAAAATTTTTTTTATAATTGATTTATTATGAGTGGTACAATTCAATATCCGTAAATGAAATTAACTGTTACTATTATGAAGAAGAAGAAATATTCCAGAATTGTCGTTGCAAGATCAAGACATTACTTGACCAAAAAGAAAAATAAAAAGACATTGCTAAGTTAATTGATTATTATTAATTGATCGATTAATTATCTGGTCAAAAATGGCCTGCTTCGCTTCGCATGTATTATATATTTATATTAGTATTTTATTTTCCGCCGCATCCATGGTGGCTGAGATAATTTTTTGCCAATAATTTCTATTTATAAATGACTCTTATATATTTATGCATGAACACACCCTTTTATATAGAGAGTCAGCATTTAAAAAATTACTAGTATATCTAATGTTTTATTTTTATAATTTTAGGCATAATATCATATTTAATTTTGAGTTCATTTGAGGAATATATTTTGATTTTGGATTAATACATGGACATGAATACAATGTAACTTTATTGATATATCACATATCATCACTGTCAGATTAATGTAAATACATTAATTGAAAATAAATCCTATATTAGGATGAAAATATTAATCCTACATTAATAAATTTTAAGAATTTCCAAGAATAATAGAGCCGGCAATTTCTATTTCTACTGAAAATTTCTATTTCCAAGTTTAATTGATGGTCATAATTTGTTGCCTTTTTCGCATTTTATTATTTTTTACATATCAGTGTTTGGTTTGATGTGAAATTACAATGAATCTTCTGAAATTAAATTTTAAGGTACTCCTAACATTTGATGTTATAGTTTTATGAGCTTAGGGAGTTTAGAAAGATATAACAAAAGAAATTCAAATATATATTGAAATTAGAAGATCTTATATGGTGCATGACCATGCTATATTAAATGAATTGAGTCATTAATATTGAATAGTGGCTTGTGACAATCTAACATCAATATTTATAACGTGTAGTTGTTACATGTAATTTTTTAAAGAGAATAATAGTTTAATAAAAGTTTGTGTCCAATTAGAGTTTAGAAGTATAAATTCCGCATCTAATGTAATGTGTGTATATATATTGTTTGATTCTAATTAAAATTGCATTTAAATTCCATAAAAAAAAACATTGTAATTAAGTTGAAAAAGCAAGGTGAGAGTAAAATAATTAAGGACATTGAGTAAATAAATTCTTAAGGATTAATCTAATTTTCTATTCTCATTGTAAATGTGACCAATTATTTATTTGGCTTCCTCAAAAAAGAAAAATTATTTATTTGGCTTGTTATGAGGTTAAATAATTGAATAGCGTAGGAATAATTGTAGGATTAATGAAGTTACATATATAATAAATAAAATGAATGAAACATGAGGCATAGTTTTTTAAGTTTAGAAACAATTGGGATAAGTATAAACTATTGGAGTCTTCTTTTCTAAGATCATGCTCCTAAAATATTTTAGGGATAAAACCAATTAAATCTTCCAAAAGGAACCAAAAATGGAATCTTTTATTTATTTATTTATTTTTTCTAAGAGAAGAGAAAAAGGAGCAATGGGATTTTTCATGAACACATGGATTAGTTATAGAAATATCAAATGTATCGGATTCGCCTGTGATCCAATTCACTTACGTCAATTTCAAATCGATCCATTCGAATTTTACATGAAATCTAACCTTTTACTTTTTTATTAATTTGTATCAGATCATGTGGTTAATTACAAACCTATCGAATAAATCAGATTGACCTGTGATCCAACTCTTTTTGGGTCAACTCCGGATCGATCAATTTGGACTTCAGGTCAGATCTAATTTTTAACTTTTTTTTATTAGTTTGTATCAAATTATGCGGCTTTTTTGGATCCGAAATGAATCCTCAGGCTCAAGTCAAAATTGACATGTCTAGTTTAGTGCCCATTCCCAAATATATAGAGTCCAAAAACCCAAGTAATGTGGCGGACCGATGGGCTTTTGTATGCACTCAATCAGTTGTTCAATGAAATCCTATATTTTAGCCCAAGTTATGGAAAAAATAGTGATCATATAATATGTTGAACTATTAAATCCTAAACCCAGCCCAGCCCATTTCAGACAACAGTTGGCAATTAAAATAAAAATTATAATATTTGTTGAATAAGTTGAACATGGATTATTCCATCATTATCTAGTTTAACTAAATTAATTAAAACCCAAGAAAGTGCCATAACATTACCTACCTTAGAATGATTAGGCGAACAATTATTGTATCCCCAGTCAGCATTTGGGATTGTTTTTTTCTTTTACTTTTTAAATTTTTCTGTATTTTTTACTCTTTTTGCTCCTTTTTCAGTAATGGAATTATATGGAAATGGAAGTACAGGTAGCTTTAACTTGTTGTCAGTGCTAATGAGATCCACCTATATGCAGATGTCAGAAGCGTCGAACTTATATCCCCAAATGATATTTATTAACTGCACTTAATTAATTGATTACTTAATTATACTATTTTTAATTTATAATGCCCAAAAACAATAAGAAATCCCACTCTTGTTGGTCCCTCCATCAAGGGGATTATCCAACCTTCATTATAATAAATACAGGGAAAATATTCTCATTTCATTATATGCATATAGACAAAACATAATACTAATCCACCTGCTTAGTGGCTATCCCATTTAATCCAGGCCGCCTGATTACTTTCTATTTTTTATTTTAAAGTAACAAAAAGCATATATATATATGTTATGTAATAAAAGCTAATTACTATAAAATTTGATCCGTTTAACAATTATCTATTTGAATTATGATCTAATACGAAACAATTCAATAAGTGATATACACTTATTTATAATCAAAATCATCTTGATTCTATCAAATCAAACTCATTTGACATATATAGATACAAAGTTAAAATAATTAATTGTATGAATTTATGACGATATATTTGCATTTCTCTATCCATTATTTAAAGTCTATATCTTGAAAAATTTCCAGTTGCAAATTGATCAACTCCTTAATTTGATATATTCTTCATTTTATATTGCAAAATTTCTATCCTTCTTATCATATATATCGGTAATCTTTGTTACTCGTGGCTCTCTATTTCTGAACAAAACTTAGGTACGAAAACCTAATTTTGTTGTTTTAACTTGTTGTAAACAAGTACATTTATTTGGCGAATTATGAAGCCCTAATAATAGATTTAGAAATGTAAAGCTCCGTCACACAAAAACAATAAAATATATGTTAAAAAAATAATAAACTTGTAAAATATCCGCATGAACCCAAAAAAAAAGTAGTGGTGGTATTTGCATTATATATTATTATATTATTATAAAGAAATGAAAAGGTCGCACAATCCGAGGTGGATTGCAGATCCAACTGCAAGATAAAACACACAGACCTTTTTCTACTTGCACTCCCCACAGATTTCCACTTTCCGAGTGCCAATTGGCCACTATTGGACACGTGCCAGCATCACACCCCGCATAAGAGTGGGCAGCTGACTTTTATTTCACCAAACAAAAATATCTTTTTCCATGTCCTTTTATACGTCACATTTAATTAAAATTTTAAATTTTATTTATTTATTATTTTTAATATAATTTTATTTTATTTTTTTAATAAATATTAATTTATTTAAAATTAATTAAATTTAATAATTTAATCAAAATTATGTAATTTAGTATTAAAGTTAGATCTAATTAATATTTTTTTAATATTTCTGCAAATAATAATTAATATTTTTTTAATATTTCCGCATCAAATTACATGTCATTGCACAGCAATGAATGAATTTTTTTTTAAGCATATAAGCAATCTAGCACCGGATTTTCATTTTTCAGAGCATTGTGATATTGGATGAAAAAAAATAAATTGTGGGTCATAATTTTGTTCATATAAGAAAGAAAATGGTTACTTTTTTTTTAATGTGATACTATTTCATTGCTGGATCGGTAAATAATTAAAATCAGAAAAAAAAATCCATAAAGAGTGAAAAAGGGAGTGAGTAGCTTATTTGGACCACTTGAGTTTGCTTAAAGGAGAAGATGGGGCAATTTAGAAGGGCCCATGCTTCTACATTTTGCTAAAATTTAAAACTTCTAATCAATGATTGTGGATCCAATCCTCTATTTGGGATTTAATGTAGAATAATAAGACGATTAGGCATGCTTGTCGACCATAGAAAAAAAAAAACAGAAGAAGACTTTAATTCAAAGTCCGTACAGATGGGACAACATATAATTTATAATTTACCTAAGTTTGTTGTAGTATCATTTTTCACTAAATGGTTGAAAGATGCATGATAATTGATAAGAATCCCTACATCTAGAAGCATCGTGTCATTGACTTACATGTGTGTGATTTAAGTTTTGTTATTAAATTTATTAATTTATTTCAAGAAGCGATAAGTTATGAAATAAAGGAAAACTGTAAAAGCCATTAAAGCTAAGCACTTTCTTTATATAATACTTATATATTGATTTGAGATATTAAAAATTATTCTACTCACCTATTATCGATTTATACCAAGAAAATTTGTTAAGAAGGTCTATCTACAATTATTGATTTCTCAGTAAATGATTCGTTTAGTGCAACGTATAGGCAGCCGCACAGAAATTTTTCAACAAACCAATGATGGCGGAGCGAAAATTACGCAGAAACTGTTGAGAAGGACTGTGATATCGTGTCTGAAATCGCTATGAGCGACAGCAATTCCAAACCTGAAACCATTGTCCTTCTCAACAGTTTTTGACGCAATTTATCTCATGATCCACCGACACCTTCTATAGCGATTTTGTAAAAAATTTAAAAACTATGAAATGTTTGCTACATATTCTATTTCTGAAATATTTTTTAAAATTATATTATTAAAAAAATTGTCTCTTTATAAGTTCACCCACTATCGTACGACGACACAAATTTATTATGCAGATAAACAATTAGGGATTTTTTTTTTGTTTTTAAGAAAAACGTTTTTTCAAATGTAAGTCTCTCGCAAGTAATTTTGTCAGTTAATTTAGTTTATATATATATAAAATTACAATTTGAAATTGACACTGTCAGCAATTAAATTTAATATTTTTTATATTTTTAATCGATTGTTAAACATTAGGTTAACTTTTAATTAATCTGGTTGAAAATCAAAAACCTTGTACTTTGAAGCAATCCAACACCTCTATTTTATATATATACCTTTCTTATTTAGGAAAATTGATAAAGTTTAAAATTTCATTATATATATATATATATATATATATATATATATATATATAACAAAAATATATAGAGAGAGATAGAGGAAAACATATAGGGTAATATGGATACAATTCTTTGCTGAGTGGGGACAATATGAAAAGCTATATAATCTCATTAATAAAGCAATTGGAATTTGGAAAGTAAAATAAATTTTTGGGGAGACAAAATTAAAAATTTATGAGGCAGTGTCGGCAAGTGCAACCATTGCCGCATGCTAAATCCGCCAAATATATCACGACTTAAAAATCAAAGAAATAATTAGAGTATTAAATTTCTATTGTTGGAATTCCATTTCCGAATACATTTCTACTCTTATTCTTGCTAAATTTTTGTTAAAATTAGAATTATGGGTGACATAATAAAATTATAAATTTCTTCTAATTTACAGAAAGGGGTAACATCAAAATGAAACAATTTTGTAAAAAACTTTTTTTTTTAAAAGAAATTATTAAAAAGAGAACAACTCTTATTAAAAACTTGCTAATTTCACCCACAATAAAAAAAGAACTATAACCCTTATAACCAGACAGTCGAAATAAAAAAAAAAAAAAACCAGACAGTCGAAATAAAAAAAAAAAATACTTTAACTCGAATTTAGAACTAATCCTATTAAAGTGTGAATGTGGCGTGAGAGGTGGACGACCTATCTGGCAATATAATGGCACGTTGGGTGCCACAATAATTGCCACATCATCCAACGCCACGCCATCTGCACATGCTTACATGGACATGGAACACTGTAACGTCAGCAATTCATGTGGCAGTGATAAGGGCCAATGTTAGCTCGACACGTGTTAGGCTGAACAAGCAATGCTAAGCAGCTGTCATCCAACTTCCTCCGTTAACGTGTTTTCAAAATTCATAAAAGATACATTAAAATAAAATTAAAAAAATGAATATGAAAATATATCCCTTTTGCTCTTCTGTCTCTAAAACAGTGATATCCTGTTTATTAGTAATAAATTGACATATACACGCAATCCAGCAATATGAAATTAGCAATTCCTTGAGCCAAACAGAAACACGGGAAAATATTTTCTTAATCGGAGTTATAAAGATATGATAGACGAGATAATGTTTTTCTTTTTATATTCTTTTCTTTCTAAATTTTGAAATATCTTTTATGATAGGAAATTGATTTACATTTATTATTATTATGATCCAGATTCACGTGCCAATTAATCATTGGTCATATTTGGACATTTTATGTTATGCCATGTGTCAATTAATCATTGAATTTTATTTTAAAATGACAGATAAAAAAAAATAAAGAGGGTATATAAATAATTTACATGACAAACGGCAACATTCAACATTTTTACATACTAAACCGAGGTGTACGTTTTTTTTTTAATTGTAATAAAAGGAATTGCCAGCTGACTTTCAAAAAATAATATGCGAACAATAATGATTTTTTTGTTAAAATTTTTTAAATTGAAATATTCTTTTGTTATTTTTTTTAATTATGACTATTCCATTATTAAGGTTATAATTTAATGACCTTAGATAAAATCAAGCCGATGCATGAATTTAATATTTTTTTTATGGAAAGCAATAAATAGAAAAGGTCAAGATAATTCCAAGAACTTTTTTTTTTGAAAAAAAAAAAAAGCATTTAGTAAAAACTTCCTGAATGACAAGAACGTGGATGTCCAAGTCAGATAAAGGGGACGATCGTGGTTGGAGCTAGTAGCATAATAATCAGATAAAGAAAAGAAAGCCAACCGAACCTTGTCTCTTCTTTTAAATCACGAGTTTAATCCAAAGATAAGCCTGCTTTACCTACCCTAACTGGGACATAAGTAAAAATCATCATTAATATTTCAATAATCTATGATGTCCACATAATTTAATTATTATATATTTGAAAGTTTGCTACATATCCAGCATTTTTAATTGGACAATTTTCATCATTTTATCATTTCGATTTTTTATTTTAAATTACTCACTTCTTAAATTATTAATTGTTCTTGTACAATAAATTCTTAAATATTGATGCAATTTTTTTAATAAAAAATAAATGCGTATCTTTAAATTTACGTAAAAATTATAATTTTTTTTTATTGTGAAAATTTTTCATATTCGCATTTGAAAATTTATTACACATAAAAATTAAAAGTTTAGAGGTCAAAAGATTTTCCAAAATTTAAGAAGTAAAATGACAAATGCTTATATTGAATAGGCAGTATTAAATATTATTTATTATATTTTTATATTATATATTCCATTTCTCGATTACTGGGTCTCCAACTTCTCCTAACTTACCTGTATTATAACAGAAACTCACTACCCGTTTTTTTTTTTTTGAAGAATCTAATTGTGATATTCATGATTTTATAATTCTTTTGCTAAAATCATTAAATTAGTTCTTGCTTTTAATTATTTAGTGTTGAGAAAGCTTTTCTCCTAATCAAAAACCTAAATGATGTTTAGGGTTTGGCATTGATGATAGGTAAAATGTACAATGAGTTTCTTGCGATCACCTGCAAAAAATAAACAAAGATCATTGGGTTTCCGATAAAGGAGCCTCCGACGATCAAGTCGGAATTTTTGTGTAAAAGAATAAGAATTTGTAGCAAAGAAGGTAAGTCAATCTTTCATACCTGTTATTCAACTTTTTATAGGAAGAATTAGCACGTTTGCAGGAGATAATGGGAGGAGTTTTTCGTTATTTTCGGCCATTCTAGAGGAAAACGTAGAATAGTGGTAACTGTCTATACATCATAGCGAAACCGTTTTTGGAACACGTTCTCTATCGAACTATTGTCCGGTTAGAGAGTTCGATTAATTCGAAACCGTTTTTGGAACACGTTCTCTATCGAACTATTGTCCGGTTAGAGAGTTCGATTAATTCTAACCTTTGGTCGGTTTACGAGGACTTTAATTGAGCTATATGCCCAGCTAATATCAGACAGTTGAACCGGTCTATTAGTTCGGTTGATATCATAAGTCCCCCCCAGTTAGCGACATTTATGTCAGTGGTTGGCTGATGGACACATTCAATATTGTGAGATCCTAGCTCGCGGTAATTGGGCCGAGTGAGCTTGTAGCTTCTGAGCTCTAGCTTAGAGTTCGGTATTAAAAGCCATGTAAAATTGGATCATTTCGGCGAAGGGGAGACCTGCCTTTAAATCTATCTGTTCATCTGCGAGATGATGTCAGCTTTTATGTGAGCGCATTTATTGGGGATCATTATGGCTTCCTATTTTACTGTGCACAATGACTCAAAGCGCTTCGGTTATGGTGCACAACCTTTAATGCACTATCCCACACCAAGATCTGCTGCCACGTGTATGGTATGGATCCATCTTAGTTTCCTATATAAACCTTCTCTCGATTCCCATTTTCCTTTCGCTTTTCGCTCTCTGCTCATTTGCATTATGTTTCTTCTTTCCTCTACATCCATCATCTTCGAGTTCGTTGCTTGGAACTTCGAAGTTTTTGTCCTTCTCTTACAATCTCCCTTTCGCTTTCGCCCATATTTATCAGGTTTGTCCTCCATTCCCCCCTCTTTATTCTCTATTTTTTGTTTAACTCTGTCGTCATGAGTTCAAAAACTACTTCAAGTGGAGGAGTGGGTGATAGTGAAAATGCCCCCACAGGTAGTGCTCCTGGTATGAGCAGGGATTCAGCTTTAGAAGAAGAAAGCCGGCCCTTCAAATTCGGCCAATCTGCTACCTCCTCCGAAAAGAAGGCTTCACGTCGATTGTCGGGAGTGGGGAGCATTAGTTCGACGGTCAAGGAGGAGGAGCTCGGTTCACTCCTAGCCCGACTGACCTCAGAATCGAACTACTATGCTAAAACCCCTTAGCAACTAGCCAAGCCTTGTATCTTTCGATACAACCATCAACTTTTTACTTTATTTTGAGAACCCATTTATTTCCAATTGGTTTGTGTTCTTTAGGTAGATCAACCAGTTCCTAAATATGGTTCGATCTCATGGAAGCCATTACTTCTTCTATTGCCTTAATCCATTTATTTTTTGCTGGGCATTCTTATGGGATAATTAAAAAATCATTGACATGGAAGAATTTTCCTTTTAGATTTTTTTGTAATTTCAATTCTTGATAAACATGTCTCATATATTCATCATAGTTCGGAATGCTCCCACTGAAATTAAGCTCTATGCTCCCACTCAAATAAAGATCCTGAATATCCATACTCCTACTGGAGTTAGGCATGCTCATCCTCTTACTGGAGAATGGATCCCGAACATTCGGACCATTGAGAAGTGAGTTTTGACCTTTTTTTTCAATTTTTCTCCCACTCGGTTGGAGAGATTTGGTTAGTTCATCTTTTTGAGTTTCATAAAAGTAAAATCTCAACTTATTTCGCCCAACTTAGGAAACTCATTTTCCAAAAATATGATATCTTGTGATTCAGATTTTGTTACTGAGCCATTTGCTTGTTCACCCATAAACACGTATTCTTTTGATACATCAAAATACCACACAAAAATACTCTTTTTAACCTCACGGTCCGTATTTATCAAATTTATTTGAGGTATTATGGATATAAGCAACACAACCCTAAGGTCATCAATGCCTCAGGTCGAATTACTGATCAGT
This sequence comes from Excoecaria agallocha, assembly GCA_037975025.1. Lineage (NCBI taxonomy): Eukaryota > Viridiplantae > Streptophyta > Magnoliopsida > Malpighiales > Euphorbiaceae > Excoecaria > Excoecaria agallocha. The sequence continues at coordinate 3,760,035 of CM075806.1, read as the reverse complement.
TCACAGCTCATAAAAAGTGAAAGCAACAAACTTGGAGGGCACACAGTTTATAACACCATTTTGTTATGGAGTTCGAGGAATAGACAACTGATATTCAATCCCTTTTTTATCATATAAAACTTTAAATTTATCAGAAAGCTATCATCGACCACGATCGGTCCTTAAGACTTAGATTATCTTATATATAATATTCTGAATTAAGTTTAAAAACTTAATGCCCAACAATCGCCACGTGGCATCATGTGGACCCTTATTGACATGTCAGCCGATACGTGATGCTTCACTATAACGCCACGTGTCGCTTTTTCATTGGGCCATGTGGCTAGTGACGTTTCACTCAGCGTACGTGGCCAGGCGCGTGCTGGAGACGCGCCCTTTGGCACGCACCCAGCACACTGGTGGTGCGTGCAAGTCATGCGCCGCCTTTTCGATGGTTTCAGGCTGTCGAATTTTTTCTAGGATAGGGTTTTCGAGGTCCCTGAGTCCAATGGTGTGGTCAAAAATACAAAATTTCCACTCGAAATTTTAATTACGGATTTTTTAAATAATTATTTAATTTCTGTGTCCAAAAATCATAAAAAAATTCAGACTAAAATTAAAAAAATTACATATACAACATATCTAATATGCATATCAATTCAACCTATAAACATATCTGAATTTTCACAAAAAATCAGATCTACATTATAGACATGCCGGGATGCAAAAATAGTGACTCTAATACCAATGTAAGAAATTATATATATCACGATATATTGCGAGAAGTATACATAAATACTTCTCGAAACGTAGATCGTTAAAGAGAAAACAGAAATCGATTATTTCACATTACTACCAAAGCCTATCACCCACGTATCACGAACTATAGGATGAAAGCATAAATCCATGAATTAAAAGTCCCTTAGACAAAGAGAATATGCGATGAGACAAACCGACAGAGTTTCGGTATCTCTAAGTTTTCTCTTCTACTTCAAATGAAGAAACTAAGCCCTTATATAGGGCTCTAATTAAGGAATACTTAATTTTCTTAATAATGATGAATTAAATTGATAGTTATAATATTAATAAGGAAATAATAAATATGACAGTTACGAAATTAATATGTAACTGTCCATATTAATGCACATATAAATGGTAAATTTCTTAATTAAGAAAAAAATCAATATGAAACTAATTTCATATAAATTATTTTCTGTTCCGATATTATCTCTATTATATCGGGATCAATTTATCATTTCGTGAGTCATAGATATATTCCAAATTCCTTCCCATTTGATAGCTGAGTATAACAACTCTTTCAATGGCGTGTAAAATTAAAATAATGGTTAGTTATAATGTCAAATAATAGTTATCATACTTGTGTTAATATATTGAAATGTCTTGAATTCGAATCTGCCCTCTATTCTGCCCTCTTATATATATATATATATATATATATATAATTGGTATGCAGAAATTCAGAAATTCAATAAAAAATTAGAAATGACTATAGTTAATTAACTTGGAACGGTTAAAATTAACAAGTATCTTAGTTAAACTAAGTTAGTTTCGAACCTTATATAAGTACTTTTGACGCGCATATATATAAATAAAAAATATGATGATAACATTTTCTTTTTTAAAGGATAAGATGCTGTGTGTGTAAATTTGAATTTTTTAATTAAATGGATGTGTATAATTAAATAGTATAAATGTGTACATATTATTATTATTTTATTTAAACGTACTGGCTAAGTAAAACATTGTTATTATTATTATTATTTGAAAACGGCTAAGTAAAGTTAAAAAAGGAGAAAAAGGCACTTCTAACACCGCTGTTTCTTAATAGAGATGCAAACTGCAACCATTAATTTGATAAAGTTGACAAACATCTTAGGATTTTAATTTTCAAATATTATGTCATGCTCTATAATTAGGGGTGTTCAAAATTCGATCCGTCCCGAGCAACCCGATCCAAACAAAAAATTCGGATAGGATTGTTAGGGTCGGATAGGGTTAAGAATTTGGGAGTTATTCAGATCGGATTAAACCCTCATTAACCCGAAAAAGACTCAAAACGCTGCGTTTTGATAACCAGAGCAAGTTACCGACCCGAATTTTATTTTAAATAATTTTAAAAATAAAAAATAAATTCGAATTATTCGGGTGGGGCCCGAAATTGTACGGATTATTCGAATAGGGGTCCGAACTATTCGTATGGTAGAGTATGATTGAGATATTATGGATATCAAGTTGTTCGGGTCGGATTGACCCGAACCCGTCCGATGAACACCCCTATCTATAATAATCCTCATCATAGTATTGTCTCTTTAAGTTTGACAAATATATAAATATATATATTATATATATATGAATCAATTAACCAATCTATTAATTTAGTTAACCGCTATATTGATTTTGATTTTTAACTCGATTTTTTGGTTAACTATTAAAAATTTTTAATATATGAATTTAATAAATTATAGAATATATAATATTATTTTAATAGTTAAAAATACTTTAGAAATGAAAAAATATAAATTAAATATAATATCCATTAAAAGAATTAAAATAAAAATAAAATTTTTATAATTAATTATAAAAATTAAATATATTCAATATGAAACTAATAACAGAATGCTAATTATGTACATATAATAATAATAATAATAAGATAAATTTAATATTTATTTACTAAAAATATGTATTTTAATAATATATTATAAAGTTATATATCATAATATTTATAAATTATACAAATTTAAAAAAATATAAGCGTAAAATTTAAAATATAATTTATAAAAAAAATATATAATCGATTTAGTTTCAGATAGGTTAACTATAAATTTTTAAAAATAAAAGTCATAAACTTAAAATTTCTATTCAGTTCAATTAATGTAAAAAACAGTTCAGTTTCAAAATGATTTTTTGTTAACTAAATTTTCGATTTTTCCTAGCTTCTGTTAATATAAATAGCGTATGTTTGATAGAAAAATTCTGAAAGTTATATTAATTAAAAAAAAATGAAAGATTAGAATCTAGAGAGTTTATTTGAGAGACGTCTAACTCTTTATACGATGCTCTTTTGATTTTTTATTATTGTAATAGCTCAAATATTAACTATATAATGATTATTTCGATACACTATAAAATATTATATTTTTTACTATACAAAAAATTATTATAAAAATTTTATTTTTATCAATTATCACTGGAATGATAGAATGATAAATTATTTATTTATTATTATAAATATTTTTTTTTACGAAAAGGATTATCTTTGCCTTATTACGTGCTCAAATCGTTTGAGTTTCTTGGTTATATGAGCTTAGGAATATATATATTATAAAAAAAGACTAAAAAGTACCATGCGTATGAAAGTTAAATTCCGAAGCTTTCCATTGAAATTTCCAACTACAAATTGATGATTGCCCTTTTTATTGTCCTTTTCTGCTTTGCGATTCTTAATTGTGTTATGTTTCGAAGCCCACGTGTACAGAATGTGGCTCTAATAAATAGAACAATAAGAGAAATTTACTCAAATTTTCTGAATCTATTGTTAACGTTAGTACTTGAAACCGCTCGTTTTCAGAAGTGAACGTCATCATTCTCATTTTGTCCTAAACTTAAAATTTCTTTCTTTGTCATGATAAATAAAACAAGAAAAGTATGATTTGGATTCCAATTCAAGTTTAACTTTGTATTATAATTAATTAGAGATAATATATACATTTTCTCTAAATTTTCTCCATTTATCACATTACTTTTTTAAGCTAATTAAATAATATATTATTTTTCTATATTTATTAAAAATTTCATGTTAATTCTTTATAAAAACACAAAATTGTTAAAAATGGGTGTTTTTGATGCGTAAACAGTGACAGAAATTTAATTTAATATTTTTAACAAATTCAAAAATATCTTATATTGTTTTTAATAGTACTTGTATGCTAATTGAACATAACGTTTTGTTTTATGCGGTAATGATTTTTTTTAAATAAAAACTTTACTTGTTTTTCAATTATATTTGGTTTCTTTTTTTAGAATATATTTGGTTTTCGATTTCATTAGGTTTCGGTTAATTTATAATTTGGAAAAATTTAGCACGTTTAACAAGGAAAAATAAATATATTGACATCTTAGTTACATTCACCGGTGGAAAAATATTTTGGTGTTAGTATATTTACAAAATATTTTTCTTTTCTTTTGCTTAATATTTATATTTATTTTCTGTAGTTGATGCATGAAATTATTTTAGGTTCATTTCAGCTGTGACTCATAAAATCATATTTATTTTGTTTATCTAAGCAGCATTATAGTTATTACATAATTTTCTTCACCTATATATGTGTCGTGTAATGAATGGAGAAAATAAAAGAAAATGGATTAAAGAGGAGATATGCAACACTTTTCTTCAAATAACTAACTACAGTTAGACAAAAAATTATTACAGGGGTAAATATTGGCCATATTGTATTGCTTCGAACGAACTAAATTAGTTCGGTTCGATTTCAATTAAAAGCCAATTTTGTTGATCTTTGGTCCTTATATATATTTATATTTTTAGTTACAAAAAAGATATAATATTTAATTATATATACGTTATTAAAAAATATCGAATTCGAAATATCTGACCACCGTGCCAAGTTATAGTGATATATATATATATATATTGACTTACGTATAAATGATAAAGGATATATTTTAAAAGGTAATAATGGTCGAAGAAAAAGAGGATTTCTTTTAGTATGGGTAAGATTTAATTTGCGATCACCAATTTGATAAATAAACCAAGTGTTGAGCTAAAAAAGGGAGGAGGACCCACAGGATATACTATGTGAACCCCGCACAAGAATTTATTGAGAAAAAATTACTTGGATTGCCATATTAAGCATAACATAATCCACTTTAAACCTCTGTAACGCACTTGTACTAATTTAGCATTGGTAGACACTTACAGTTGTTGCCTAATATATAGATGTCAGTAACAAAGATCACTCCTTTATTATTTTTTAATAAATATTTGAACTAAAAAAAATAAGAATAACCCATCAAATAAAGAAAAGATTCAATCTTGGAATATATTTTTGGGAAAAGATTTGGTTTTTCTTTAATAGGAGCAGCACCAGGAACCCCAATAGTGTATGGTTTGTATATTTTGCCAGCACTGTGAAGTTTAATATAAAATATGATATTGCATTGTAGTACAAACACTGTCATGAAAGCTGAAGCTGATTGGTGGCTGCTCTGTAGTTCCTCCACATTTGTATGCATTTTATCGCTCTCTCTTTCTCCCTCTTCCTTTCTTTTTCTTCGTGTTTTTTGCTTGAAATTGTGGCGACATGGCTCCTAACAAATGGGGTTTTTCTTGTTTCTGATTGTCTTAGGACGTTAACCTGCTTCCTCTCTGCTGCTCTGCTGTTTATGTGAGCCTCCTCCTTCCACCATAGCCGTTAGTTTTTTAACTTCCTTTTATCAGAATCTCTTTTTAGCTATTCTTGTCTTAAATCTTGTTTTCTTCAGTGATTTCTGGTTCATTTGTCTCTATCTCTGTACTCTGATAACTGGGTTCTCTCTCTCTCTCTCTTTCTCTCTCTTTTTCTTGTTCTTGTTCTTTGTGTTTGTAATTTAGCGACTGGATTTTATTCTGATTGTTCAGTATGTGTTCAGTTGGTTACTGTAATTTTGTAATGATCTTCTTCATCTTTTGTGGAATATGATGTTTAGCTATGTTTTAATCTTCTTTCTTTGTTGTCCTACAAAGATTTGAGCTTTTCTATTTCGCTTGTTTTAATTTTGTAATTTGTTGTCATTTCCCAAGCCCAGATCACTTGAATTGTTTTGTTTCTATCATGGTCTTATTTTGCTTTCGAACATCAATTTTGATGGTGTAATTTTGAAAGAACTGTTATTTAATTTTCCTTTTTGTAATCTTCTTGAAGCAGAATCTACCAGATATAGTGTTGTGAGTTTTGATTATTTTGGGCAAATTGAAGAAATTAGTTAAGAACATCATAAGATAATTTTGGAGGTTTGTCAATGGCTGTGAAAACTCTGTATTTCAAAGAACACGAAGGGAATGTCCATAATCCTATCGGGCAGTTGTCAGCTGTGCCATCTGTGCCTTGGTGGAGTAGTTTTGGATCTCAGTCTATTTATGGTGAACCTTGTGAATTGTTCAAGCATGATCAACTCAGCAACACCAAGCAAACTAGATATGGTGCTGAGGAAGGACTAGATAAAGGGAATACGGCTCACTCTACCATCTTCCCTGGTAATCTCCTTTTATTATCTGGAATTCTGCAATATGTCTTTCAGACAAAAATTTGGTACACTTTAACTTATTATGTCCCTAGTTATATAAGTACAACTTCATAAGGATAAGAAAATCACCGTGCTGTCTTCTTTATCTTCTTTTGACTTGCGGCTTTATCTTTGACTTTATTGAAAGTTTAATTTCTTGTATTTGTTTCATCAGAATTAGGATTTGAGGTATGGCTAGTGAGAGTTTTTTCTCCTCCCGGTGATTGGATTGATTAGTGACTCGTGTTCGTGTAGGATATGAAGTTGACTTTTTGTTGAACACTATTTGATGCATTAACAGTATTAGCAGCAGGTAGTGCTTATGCATTTTCTTTTTGTTTATTGGAATAATACATAAATTTCTCATAAACTATCAGCTTTTAACAGATAACTAATTGGGCGGTCATTTGACCAGTGACCTCTTTTAATCTTGTTAAAAATGCAAGTCATACTCCATATGCTAGTAAAACTTATATGAAATACCCCTTAGACTGACAAAAAACAAGGTTTTGCTATTCAGCCGTCACATGCGAGTTGTTTTCATGCTCTCTTTGTGCTGTGCCACGAGTCTATATGGAGGGGTAATTTGAAATTTTTAGTAAGTTCAAGGAACAATTTGACACTTGATTAGTTTAGCGGTAATTTGTTAAAAGGTGATAATTTAGTGAGAATTTATGTGTTATATCTTCTTTGTTACTCGTCTAATATCTGTAAGACCGTGACCGAGAAATTATTCCCTTGCTCTTCTTTTTGAACCTTACGATGTCCTTTGATTGTCGTTTATTCTGCGCTTTACAAGTTTTTATGTCAATAATAGTACCATTATTAGAACCAAATTCAATAAAGCATTTTGTAGCATGATTTGGTTGGTTTTTTTTATGAAATTGGATAAATAACTACCCAAATGAAGGAGGCAAAGCAATTGTAAAGGATAACAAGTTTTTAAATGAGTGATTAAACTGCTTATAATATGCCTATATAACTTCAACTTTCACCCTTCAAACTTAGAAGTTCAATGGCATTGTGGTATTACAAGTCAGATCCAATCCTCTATAACATAAGGGTTCGGATACCTGAGGTTTCAATTTATTTGCGGATTTTGAAGTATTGCATATGGTCATTTGCTTACCGGCAGGTAATTTCTTGTTCAGGTCACTCTAAGACTTCCAGTGATGGACAGAAATCTCCTAAAACAACCATCTCTCTCCAAACAAGTCTGCCAGAATATCGTGCTCATATAGACTTGGGGATCGGCCAGTCTATGGTAGGGTTATTCTTGTTTATTGTTCAAAATTTCTACATTTCCAAGTCGGTTATCAGTAACTGATTGACGTGATTCTGAAATGCAAATGTAGATTTGTGCAAAATATCCTCATGATCAATTTTATGGACTATTCTCAACTTATGGACCTCAAATTTCGGTATGCGTGACTCATCTGTTTCCAGTTTCTTGATAATATATGTTTTATGATTTTATTACTCATGTGAGTCAAAATTTCATGAAAGTAATTTGCAGTCTGTTTGATAGTTATTGTGCCCGTTTCTTACACCACTTTTCGCAGGAACTCCTAGAAAATTTATAAGAAAAAGAAATACAGTATTTGTTACTAATTCCTTTTGTCAAAGAAAATGCGATATTGTGCTTTTTTCTTCATGCCTTCACACTAATTTGCAACATATGTTGCTTCTGTTCTTCTTTACATTTGTATCTGACTTCGTTGCAAGAAAGTAAGAACCTACTAGAATCAGAGTATAGCATTGTTATTCGTTCATATGATTCCTTATTCCCACATACAGGGCCGAGTGATGCTGCCAATGAACATGGCAACAGATGATGGACCAATCTTTGTGAATCCTAAGCAGTACCATGGAATTATAAGGCGTCGGAAATCCCGTGCAAAGGCTGTATTGGAGAATAGATCAACCAAAAAACGAAAGGTATGGTCTTTTTCATCTGGCAACACTATCTACTAGTTCCTGTACAACAGCTCATTTTAAAACTCTCTGTTAAACAAGAACTTGCATATCATGAGGTTGGAAAATTATCAGACAGATGGAACTTGAAAGTTGATTGCTGAATTATTGCTACTTCCTAACGCTATTGGGTTCAAGTTTATGATTTAGGATCATTTTTGACATTATCTAAAAACTGACAAGAGTTTCTATGTAATACATCTCTAATTCAATCACCAAACCTGAACCATTTACAAGAGTGTATAGGCTGATTAGCGATGGATATGATCAGATTGACCTGTACTTGCTAGTATTTAAGACTGGATTTTCTCTTGGCAATCTAAAGCAAGCTTAGCTTCCCATGGACCGCAATTCTAGATATTGGAATCTTTTAGGTTCTTTCAAATTAAATCAATTTTGACACATTTTCTTTAGCAGAAAGATTTTTCATCTTCTTGAAAGCACGGATCTTTCTAATGTGGTTCAATTTCTATTCCTCAGCCTTTTATGCACCTCTCAAGGCATCTGCATGCTATGCGCCGGCCAAGGGGCACTGGGGGGCGTTTTTTAAACTCAAAAAACCCGAGTGATGGAAAAGGTGGAAGTGAGGCAAAGATAGCTTGTGATGTCCAACTTCTTCAGCCAAGCGGTTCTCAGAGTTCTGAAGTCCTTCAGTCTGATAGTGGAACTTTGAACTCATCAAGGGAGGCCAATGGTGTTTCAGGGACTGAAGTGACAAGCATGTATTCCAGGCGAGATCTTGATCGCTCCTCAATCAATCATCTCACCCTGCCTTTTCACAGTTTCTCCATCACGATGGATACGGGGCATGGCATTGTTATGCCCAGTAAATGGGTAGCAACGGTGGATAACTGTTGCAACCTTAATGGTTGATTGCAATGGGACGGGATTGGAGCATAGTCCAAATCCCGTCCTTCTCGCAACCAAATAAAAAGGCTTGGTTGCATTTACTTATGCATTAGAGCTTGGCATGGGGATTGACTCCGCCATTTGGTTGCTGGGCAAATCATTCTTGGCTCATATACATTAAGGACATCTATATCATTCCATTGGAATGGAGAATTCACTAGGATGATAAGAGGTCTAAACTTAATGCTGTAAAAGAGAAATACAACAGTTATGGAGTAGCAAAATAAATGAGTGCAGCTCATGATGTGAAAATTAGTTGATTCTGTGTTTGTGATAAACAAACCAAGTTATGTTGGGGAATAGTGTTGTTGAGGTTTAGCATCTGCTGTATGGCTTTTCTATCAGTAATGTATTTTGGAACCTTATATGGTTGTTGTATGAACAGTATTTTGTCATCACCATTTGTGAATTTCTGAACATCTTTCTGCTGCATCCCCCTGCTGAAACAAATAATGATAGCCTCTTTTTTTTTTTTTTAATATAAATTAGTTGATTCCCTTTATCATTCATCTCCAAAGCCATACTAACTGTATTAACGCTACATTATATTACGGGTAAACCCATAGCAATGAAAAAAGAGTTGCTATTTGTGCAAATTTCTTTATCGTTTGGGCTTCGCTTCTATTTACAATTTGGTTAATGTTTATCTAAACGACTGTTTAGAATTAATTACTTCAATTTTCTTCTCAAGCATTTTATATTAAAAAATTAAATAGCGCATTGTAAGCACATTTGGTGAGTTTTTAGCTTATTGCTAGAAAAATCATTTACCTGCAATAAATAAAAAAAGTATGAAAGAATAATTACACAAATAAAAATGGCATATATAAATCAGCCTATTAATTAAATTTGAAAATATTGGTTCACGCATGTCTACCTATAAAATTTCCTTTTATAATTTTTGGAATAAAATATGTACAGACACATACGCACGTGTACCATAATTTACTGCATGATAAAGCAAATCGAACGTTTTTAAAAGAAAAAAAAAAAGCAAATTAAATTATCAGAATACCTCGACAAAAATATCAAATTACCAAAGTACCCACAAAGCCAATCTTATCCATCAACATTTCTGGACTTCCCTGTTTCTTCATAGACAATGTCATCTCTCTCCATGGCAGCTTCAACTGTTTTTTCTTCTCCTCTCCACACTAAACTCTCCAATCTATCCTTCTCTGCTTCCCCAATTCCACTGCCTACCCATTATTCCCCTAAGCCCTTTAAACCCTTAAAACTCCTCAAACTCATTACCCACTTCCCCAATTCCCTCCTCCTCCATTCTTCCTCTCATTTCCAGCCAACTTTTGCCGCCTTTGACAGCTTTGAAGGTGACCAAGATGATAAATTGACAGTTCAAGATGACTTGCAATCTGAAACTGAAGAAACTGAACAAGAAGAAGAAGAAGAAGAAGAAGAAGAAGACGGAGAAGAAGAAGAGGAAGAGGAAGAGGAAGAAGCAGATATAAAATCCACAGATTCAAACGAAGAAGGGAGGCTTTATGTGGGAAACTTACCGTATTCTATGACTTCTTCGCAACTGACTGAGCTTTTCCAGGAAGCTGGCCGTGTGGCAAATGCCGAGGTTTGAGAATTTCTTAAAAGTCTATGTTTTTCCTTTTCAATTTCGTTTCTTTTTTGGTTAAATTCTTTGTTTTTTTAATTTTTCCTTTTCTGTATTTAGGTTATCTATGATCGCGTGACGGATAGGAGCAGGGGTTTTGGCTTTGTTACAATGGCAAGTGTTGAAGAAGCTAAAGAAGCAATCCAAATGTTCAATGGATCAGTAAGTGCTACTTTGATGCTCACTTGAATTGCTTCAATTCAAAAATTTTTCAAGTTTTTGTGTAATAGGAAAACCAATAATATGCTCATTTCTCTTTAGCAGATTTGTGCTGATAAAACACTTAGCTGACAATGACAACCCAAGTACTTTAAAGCGTTAATCGCTAGGAATACTATTGATGTTCACAACCCAAGTACTGTAAAGCATTAATCGCTAGGAATATTATTGATGTTTACTGATAAATTTGTGTGGAATTCACCCTCAATTGAAGGCATGCAGAATAGATAAAAAGACACTGGGATGCCCTCAGTATTGAGATGAAGGTCTAAAAATGTTAGAAAGAGTGAATATCATACTACCTTGAACGTGGGAACTGGACCCATATTTACAGGAAAAATATTGGCTTGTCTTATTATAGCAGGAATTGGACTTTTTTCAGAATAGGATTTTTGTCTCTTGTTATTAGGACTATGTAGCTTGTTTAAGGAGATTGAATCCCATTTAGATTGGGATTCCTTCTTATTTTAAGATCCTGAAATGTAGAACATTATCATTTACATTAATTGCTTGCTGGGTTTTTACTGGCTATTTAACTATGTAGTAGTGATAATACCATGTTTGTAGAGAAATATCCTGAATTGTGTTTGTGACGTATATGCACGGCATTACCAATAAGTTACTCTGTGTAAGTGTTATCCCGAAAGAGGTGTTGAACATAATTGTTTTTATAGGTCTAAGCCCTTCACTGGGCCTCTTCATATATATTAATATGTGCATATGCAGATTGTGAATGTTTTAGAAAAATTTGGAGCCATGTCTGTGTTTTTAGTGTCGTTAACTGAGCATAGTTTCAAAGATGAAAATGTTATTGTTGATGTCAACAGCAAATTGGTGGTCGAACTGTGAGGGTGAACTTCCCAGAAGTGCCGAAAGGAGGTGAGAGGAAAGTAATGGGAACGAGGATACGAAGCACCTATAAGGGCTTCGTAGACAGTCCGCACAAGATTTATGCAGGAAATCTTGGTTGGGGTCTCACTTCTCAAGGTCTTAGAGATGCTTTCGCAAACCAACCCGGCCTATTAAGTGCGAAAGTCATCTATGAGAGGGGACACTGGAAGGTCTCGAGGTTTTGGGTTTGTGTCTTTCGAGTCTGCTGAGAATGCCGAAGCTGCTCTAAATTCCATGAATGGAGTGGTGAGACCGGGTTGGCTCTTGCTTTTCTACTTTTTATTTGTTTTCCTTCTCTCAGTTTTTCTGATCATCTGGATGTGACAATATGATTTAGGAGGTAGAAGGACGATCTTTGAGATTGAATATGGCTGCAGACAGAGCACGACCTCCACCATATCAGGGAGCAAATGCAGAAGATAATCTTGAGAGCACTGAAGTGTTTTCTAGCATTGTTTCTTAAAAGAAAAAATTGCAACGTAAAGGATCCTTATATATGCTGTTAAATGGACACTTGGAGAAGCATTTAAGAAATGTAGCCATCAACGTGCAGATAAAGGTTCACCAAAGTGGAGAGCAACATAAATTAATGAAATGCAATTTCTTTGTTGTGCATTTTCGAGTGAAGATATACATTGTGCAAGAATTTAATTCGTGAACCAAAATAAAGGAAATACTTAACTGGCAGAGTTACTACCTGGTGCAATTGGATGATAGCCTTCCCAACATTTTTTGCGATCAGCTGTTGCAAATGTTTTGAGCAAATTTTTGAGCTGTAAGCTGCTTGATGTTTGATGAAGGAACATTGAGTTGGGTTGCATTTACTATGTTTGTTTGGTATGTGTCAATGGCAAATTCTGTGTTCTTGCATCCTTTTGACAAGTTATGCTTGAAAATGTAACGGAAAATTCACTCGTACGGTCAATGCCATGTACTTTTAAGTTTGAATAAAGACATTACAGCGAAGCATTTTCTATCCGGCTGCTTTGTTGTACGTGTTAGGCCAATGTGACGCCTATTGACATTCAAAGTTGTCTCCAGCCAGTTCTCTTATCACTTAAAAGGCTATGAATCCCTCGAAGAACACTCCAAATTTATCATTCAAAGCAAATGGTTAATTCTATATATTTTATCACTTGTACCTATGAAATATTATGGCATTCTAGGATCAATTCTTGCAAGTAATTGAACCGAGACGAGCATCAATACAGCTTCCACAGATGTTTAAAAATAAATTCCAATAAAATGGGGGCAAGTAAGAAAATGTTATTTGAAGTAAAATTTTGATAACCTCCTCAAGAATCACGATGACCTGCCAGAAGAGCAGCCGCAGGGGAATCCAAATCGTGGGGAAAGAAAACCCTGCAGTACAAAAAGGAAACCTCAAACTTGAACTGGCAAGTGCTAAGCAAGCAAGCAATATGCCTGCTCGAAGCCTTCGCTTGCAATAGTTGCATGGAGTATGGATTTAATTGATATTCCAAAAGATGAGAATCATAAGCAGCTGAGATATGAAAATAGCAAAATATCCAATCTAAAGGCGGTCAGTTGCTCAAGTTCTTTGTTGGATGTAAAAATACAGGAAGTCCAGGGAACTCCACGGATGCTTACCTACAAGTGTTATGGTAAATTGTCCTGCTCATTTTGTCTACGTCACTGACCCTTTTACAGCCAGCCACAACCTCAAGGACTTGCCTGAAAAAAATAGCCATATAGTTTCAAGCAGCCGCCAAGAAAAATGAACAGCTAAACAAATGCACAATTTATAGGGAGATCTACTACCATAATCTTTCTTATAGTTGAATGGATTTAACATTAGGAAGGTACATGTATCTCAATGCCAAGCCAAAGCATGTCTTCATGCAAAATGCAAGAAATAGAAGAAAAGTATGACTGACATATTCCAAGATTTTGCTAAAAATATTGGCTGTTCAAATACTAATCTAGGGTCTGTCTTTTATCAAGGACAGGCTCCATATTATTACAAGAGAAAGTAATAAAACACTCAGTTATTGTTATTCAAACAGTTGCCATACTTGAAAAAGATGTACTAAATTGTAAGTGTTCCCCCACTGTACAAAAATTTTAAAGTCCAAATCCGAACATATATCCTAAATGCAAAGTTTCCTACAAACAAATCAAATAAGAAGATATATTAAATTAATGTAAGAAGACCTTACCGAACTAAGCACGGCTCATTCCTCCCTTTGACAATGCAGTCCGGATCATACTTCTCTTTCTTCTTTGAGGGCCACTGTGATTTTACAAAATGAATCCCTGCATGAGTGTTCTTGATTTCACAGTATGGAGAATCTGTCTCTATCATCATCCTCTCAATGGGAATACCCTTCACGATCTCAAGGTTCTCAGCCATCTTTAATGAACAGCCATTTACACCTGTTAAGCAAAACCTCAGCAAAGAACTACACTCATACCTAGCAATTAATTGAAACCTAAATAGTAATTTTCTTCACCTATATACATGTTATTGAACAAGAGAAGTTTATCGCGATCTTCAGCACTGCCAGTGAATGAATGAGTTACCCCAGCACTAAGTCTGCAATGTAAGATTTAAAAGTCAATCCTGCATATATTTGTTAACCTATATATAAGTCAGCAGAGAGAAACAATTATATACAGTTACAATTTGACATAAATCTGTCCAGAATAGAAAATAGCAAAGAAAGGCAGGGAGATATCATTGATTATTTTTCTTCGCTCAAAGTTTTTGGCATTTTCTTGGGCCATGAAATGGTTTTCCCTAAATTGGAAGCAAACTCAAGTTGAAACAATAATCTATAAGTGAATGGACTTTGAATTCTCTTTCTTTCATAAACCGGTAAAAAATTACTGGAAAAAAAGATTAGCATAGATCAGCAACACACTTATCCTTGTTCCGCTCCATAATTTCACAGAAATCTTCAGCAGCAGCACGCATATGTAGAAACATTGGCAGCTTTGTGGCATATGCTAATTCAAATTGCTTCTCAAAATACCTACATTTTTCACAAGCACAGCAAATCACTTGATTAGATGAAAACTAGTAAGAAAACAACAATAAAGAAAACGAGACACTGAGAAACAGATCTGTCACCAAGGACTTACTTTTTCTGAATCTCAGCTGGGCAAAAGTGAAGCCGGTCATAATCCAGTCCGCACTCTCCAATTGCCACCACCTTATGTTCAACATTGAAGTACAAAGCACATCAGAAGGGACAGTTCAAGAGGTACTGGAATACACATGAGACTTTCTCATGCAAGAAGCAGTTAACAATCGGACTGAATATAGACATGGCTGTTACATTAAATATGTATTTAATGTGGAAGATGTTAATGACAAAAGATGACTTCATGTCAAGTCCATAACAATCTCTTTAATAAAATAGATTGTTGAATTACAATTTTTTTTTTTTTTAATCCTCCACCACATTTTTGTCAAAAGGATAAGAAAAGAAAAGTAATTTATACCAATCACGGAGCAGACCAGCTAACTAGTAAGAACTAACGTATCAAATGATAGATAACAAGACTTTAAAGACCTATAGAGCATACCTTTCCTTTCTGAACTCCCTCTTTGGCCAATGACAATAGAGCCTGAAAATGCTGCTCTGGATCTGCACTTTCTTCAAACTCCTGAGTTAATATGCAAATAATGACATTCAGAAAGAAAAGCGAATGTTAGAATATAGATGTAAAGTGATTGGAGTAATTTAGGGAGCAATTTAGGGAGCTAATTAGGGAACTATAATTATTAATTTGGTTGCTTTTCTTTGTATAAATAGGAGTGTAAACTTAGTTTTTAATCAATTGAATACAGAATTTCAATTCCCTTGTATGTTTTCTCACATGGTATTAGAGCCTTGGGCTCTCTGATGGATTTTCTGGGGCTTCCGGGTTCCCTGGGTTTTTCATTTTTGGTTGAAAATTCTGTCCAATCTTGGGTCACCGGATCTGGTGATCGTTTTGCTTCACCGCCCACATCGGAAGGTGCACAGGCGTCATTCCGGCCTCTCCACAAAATCCGGCGACTATCAGGCCGGCGAGTGGCCATCACGCGCCACCACAAGAATCCGCTCCGTCTTCACGCGCAGGCGTATGGAAGAGCGTCCAGCGTCCGGTGGTCCTCCGATTTCACCTCCAGCGTCGCCTGGCCATTTCCGGTCATATTCCGGTGGTCTTCCCTCTCGGTGATGGCTGTCCTCTGCTTCTTCGAAGATCTGCTCCCCAACTTCTTCTTAGGTGTGATTACTAGTTCTTGGTGTTTCTGCTTCGTGGTTTCTGCTTCTGTTCCGGCATGGGTGTAGTGTCAGTTTTATCCCCTGCCTCTGCTGCTTCTAAATGTTTGTGGCTGGTTCTTGGTGTTCCTATTTTGTGATTTCTGCTTCTGTTTTGGAGAATGTGTTTTACTTATTCTCCATTTTGTTTTGAAGTCTACATGACATGATATGTGTAGACTTCGTTTGGAGAGAGTTGCGCTTGATCTTCGTTTGGTGTTGAAGCCTATTCATGGGTTATTTGTTTAGGCTTCGTTTGGAGAGAGTTGCACTTGATCTCCATTTTGGGTTGAAGCTTACAGCATGGGTTATTAGTAGACTTCGTTTGGAGAGGGTTTCGCATTTGTTTTCCATTTTGTTTTGAAGCTCGAATTTATGTTTTGAAGTTTATATAAAAAAAATAAATTTGTAACAAGCTGAAGCATAATTAAAATTTATGCTCCAGCTTGAGGGGAGTGTTAGAATATAGATGTAAAGTGATTGGAGTAATTTAGGGAGCAATTTAGGGAGCTAATTAGGGAACTATAATTATTAATTTGGTTGATTTTCTTTGTATAAATAGGAGTGTAAACTTAGTTTTTAATCAATTGAATACAGAATTTCAATTCCCTTGTATGTTTTCTCACAGCGAAAAAAAAAAACAAAAATTCCATGCCGCTTTAGAAATCACCAAAACTAACAAACTTTCAAGAATAATCAACCTTGCACCTTGTAGGGTGAACTCCGACTGTACAAAAAAGCCTTCCTGAAAAGATAATATCAAATTTTTAAAAATCCACGCATTAAAAGAATACATATCCACACATCCCGGCCAAGGGAAAAGAGAGTGCGAAACATAGAGGAAACAAAATAATAATGTCAAAACCATCAGTCTCTGCAATGGCAAGAGCATTTCTTGATTCCTCAAGCGACCCACCAGTCACCTGTAACACAGATCCAACTATAGGAGTAAGGACCATAAACACAATTTCTACAAAAATGGAAGTAAACATTAAATCAAAAGCAGTTTCTTTTCTAACCTCCTTACATTTCCCAGTTCCTAAGAAATTAAAGTCTCAAACTTTTAACATTTAATGATCTGAAAACCTAAGGCAATAATTAGAAAATAGCTCTATTAGCATAAAAGGGCATTACAATAATTCTATCAACGCCAGCACTCCAGGCTCGGCTCAAGACAGTAGCTACATCGGCTACATGGTGTTGCTTTCCATTGTAGATTCCTTTGAACATTCCATCTGCATAAAAGTGAAACCAACGTTTCTCAATTAGAGAATGGAGATCAAAAGAAGTGCAATAAAAAGAGATGTTATCCTGTAAATTAGGTGTTCGATTAAATGTACCTGTGAAGTTAACCGCAATATCTGCTTCCAGAACATAGAAAACAAAAAGAATTGAAGTGATTGTCAGTCATATAACTTTTCCTGAAAATTCAGCTGAGAGAGAGAAGTAGAGATGATATTGAGTTGAGATTAAACTTGCCTATCATCCTTATTGACCCCATGGCAGAGATATAGAAAGACGCCTTTTCTCTTTTTTTGGCATTGTGAACGACAGAATGTCGAACTAGCATTATCAGTTAGCTTAATTCGCATTGGGCCTGTAAGCCCAACGGCTCAACGAGTATTCGGGTTTCGACGTTTTTCAATAGCCCAATAGTTTCCCGCCTTTTGGACTTACAAAGGAAAATGGAGCAGGAAATGCTCGCGGTTTAGGAATCCAGAAAAGTTTTGGTTAAGCAAACCCAGAAACATATTTGAATCCTACTTGGCATAGGATTGTTGATCAAACACCGATTTTTTGTTATTGCATTGAACTAATAATTTGGATTAATTCCCAATTTCTTCATTGTTTCTTAGCAACTTTCTTTCTTGAAGATGGAGTTCTATCGAGGCCCCTGCTCTTGAAGCTTACATTTTCCAATTTGATAAACCCGATACAGAAAACTCGTCTAATCTCCCAACTGAAGAAGAATTTGCAGAAGCACCTACTGCAGGATTTAATTACAGAGAAGAAGAAGAATATAAACTTCCAACCGAAGAAGAATTTCTGGAAGCACTGCTGACTGTAGGACACGATTACAAGGAAAATCAGGATTGTAATCTTCCAACAGAGGAAGAATTTTTGGAAGCTCAGGCATCTGATTATGAGAAGAGTTTGGGTGATAGTTTGAATAATATGCCGCATATAGTTTTGATAAGTCTGAATGAGAAGATGAAGCAAGTGCAGAGGATAATGATGATGAGAAAAGTTGTTCTGTTTCTTTCACATATGGTTTTGACGAGAAAGTATGATCGTTAATGTAATTTCGGCATATGGTTTTTGATTAGAAAGTGTGATCGTTTCCCTAAACTCCCACATGTGCTTGTGACGACTGAGTTTTACCAACCGAAGGAAGTTTGTTTGTATTATTTTATGTTTTATTTGGTTTTTTTCTTTCTTGTTCTTTTTATTTGGAGAATCAATTCATGTATGTACCACTAAAATGACAAATAGATTTTTTTTTTTCAATTGAATTTCCCTTAGATTTGGCATTTGCCAATTGTAAGTAATTGAAAGTATATTCACAAACCAAATTCCAATTGAAAAGAACAAACATTTAGAGGAGACAAGTGTCCGAAAGAAATGTAGCTTACCTTCATTTTTTCCATCAAAATTAAGGCCAAAAATGTGCAATTTATCTTTTAAAATTTGACAAAATAAACAATTAATTTCTTAATATTTATTTTAATATAATATTTCTTTAAAGTTTACAAATTGAAATAATATCATTTTAAAACTTACGAATCCTTTATTTTAACTATTTTTCATCAATTAATTGTTGATTTGATATCGAAATTGACACATGATAAATCAGCTCATAATACGTCAAATTTCATATGCCAAAAAGAGTGTCATGTGGCAAGATTTAAGATGAAAAAATAACCCCTAAAATATTTTAAAAAAAGCAATTTACTATCTAAAATTTATAAATTAGAGCAATTTAATCACAATTTACGTATCATAGTCAATTAATTCGTTAATTTTGTACTGATATTATCTTAATTTATAAACTTTAAGCGAAATATTATACCAAATAAATATTAAAGAGTTAATTATTTATTTTTTTAACCGAATTTTAGAGGTAAATTGAACTTTGAGCATAAAATCAAGTCATGGATACCCAAAGATACTATTAGCATGCTAAAATAAATAAAATAAATAATATAATAATTAAAAGAATGTGATAATCAACTCCCAACAAATTCCTAAACACAAAATTCAATCCATCTTAAATCATATGCTAAAACCTGCCCCCTCCAAAATCCAAATTCATCTCTTGAAAATCAATGCTCAAATTTCCAAAAATAACAAATATTCCAAAGGTAATAACATTCAACATATATGCATGTCACTAATAATGTATAATAGCTACAAAACCAATCAAAATCCTACGCGGGCGGTGGAGGCGAATTCTGAACAGCGGGGGCAGCTTGCTGGTTACCGCCTCCGCCACCTCCGCCGTTGTCCTCCCAAGGCTTGACGGTGAACAACACAACGAACAAGATGATGATGAGCAAAATTGTGATGGCAAAGCAAGTCCATTTGCGAGTATTTTTCTGGTAAATTCTGGCCGTATGCAACTGCTGAGTTCCGCCGCGCACGAAGGAGCTAGCTCGCTGCATATTGCTTTCAATATCATCTAATTGCTCACCTTGAGCTTCCACTAAAACCGCCATATCCAAGAAAACTTGATGAAGCTCCTTCAAATTCTTCTCCATATCCTTCACTGCATCATGCCTCTCTTGAATCTCATTTATGGTGTCCAAAATCCTTCCCCTTCCTTGCTCTTGTATAGCTTTCTGGAGAAAAGTCTCGCTCTCACCTGCAAAATATAACAACTTTGTCTCCTCAAACTCCATCTTTTTACAATCAAAATTGATCAGAAAAAGAAATTGATAATCGAAATTGAAAGAGTCCGCTACTAACCTGTAGAGATCAAGCGATCTATTGTCTTCTCATCAGGATTCTCGCCGGTGACAGTGAAATATCTTCTCTGCACAGTCTCTCTGTACTCCGACGATATTTTCCCTCTCAGACTACTAAAACTCTCCATGGAGTCCTTCAATTTCTTCCTCAGCCCGTTGACCACGGAGGTTCTGGTTCGGTCGGACGAAGAACCGGGGCCACAACCGGGTAAACTCCGATTGGCAGCGTTAGATCGGTCAAGTGCCTCAAGACGGACCTTAATGAGCTTGGCTTTCTTTAAGGCCTGAGAAACATCGGCGTCCATTTTAGACCTCAATTCCTTGACGGCTTTAGCGTTGTGAAGAGTCTTGCTCTGCTCGTGAGCAGACTGGAGATTCTCATTAAGTCTCTCTAATTCCTTGAGGTCATCTTTAACAGACTCAACGTCTTCGAAGAACTTGTCGAGATTAACGCCGCCGGTGGACGGCGTCTCAGACATCTGGATCACATGGCGGTCCGGGGAGGCTTGGTCGCTGCGAAAGCGAGAGAAAGAACCAGAGAACAAATCGTTCATTGTGTGTTGTTGCGACTAAATTATGAAAGAAATTGTG
Source organism: Excoecaria agallocha (assembly GCA_037975025.1). Lineage (NCBI taxonomy): Eukaryota > Viridiplantae > Streptophyta > Magnoliopsida > Malpighiales > Euphorbiaceae > Excoecaria > Excoecaria agallocha. Next base: position 3,739,306 of record CM075806.1, on the reverse strand, counting down.
AAAAGAAATGGAGATTTTAATGGTGAAGAAGAGGAATTTTCTTGGCTGCCAGAGGAAGAAGGCGAGACTGGTCAAAAGGGGTTGCCAGTTTCTTCTTTTTATGAAAGAATTTATTTTATTTGATAATAAGTTGGTACGTGTAATTTGAATGTTTCTTTACTATAAAATTTTTTCCCGGAAAGTGAAATTGGAAAATATCTTGGAAAGTGGATTAAGGAAGGAGTCTTTTATTCTACGGGGTCAACCGATTGCATTAGGTTTATTTATTTTAATTCAATTATTAATTACCATACAAAGAAATTATATTCTCAAATTAAGTTTCTATTTTCTATTTTGTCATATCAAATGATCATCCTTCAATTTAGGATTTTTTTTAAGGATGGTGTGTTTGATAAACTTTATTTGAAAAATGGGATGATATTTTAACTATTTGAAAAAATAGAGCGATCTACAGTAATTTCACAATCATTCACTGCAGAATCAGAATGGTGAAGGCCACCCTGAATATCAGGTGGAGCGAATGGAGGACTTTTATGAAATTTTGGATTTTGATGGGGTTCGCCTGTCCAATGCAGCAACATAATTTTGTGAAAATAGGAAAATATGTTAGCCCATTTTCGCCACGACAGGCTGCAGAAAAAGGAAAATATGCAGCCTTTTACATTTCATTATCATAAAACGCATTGAATCAAATTATTGCACCAACTATAAAAACATCTAGAATGAATGAAAATCACTCATATAAGTGAATAAAGGTTCAGTTTCAAAAGAGAGTAAAAGACAGTGAATGTAGATGAATGGAAAACACTCGTATGCAAATATTAATTTGTTGTTCTACAAAAGACAGTGATCTATAATTGTTATTGTTTTATTACGAGTAATCGATAAGATTTGATTATTTAATATTTTAAAGTTAAATATAATTTTTGCATATTATTATTAATTAACTTTTAATTTATTTTTTGTAATTTATAGATATTAATTAATAAAGTTTAAGATTATCAAAGGAATCAAACGTGTATAAACTAAAGATCTTAAGACGGTATTATTTTAATTTTAATGTATTTATTTATTTGTGTTTTATTGTTACATACTTATTATAATTTGAAAATAAATATATTATTTTGTAACAATTTAAATACATGCAAAAATTTTAAAGTATAATAGAATAAAGTTTATTTTAAGAAAGGAGAATTATTATAAAATATTTAAGTTATAAATAAGATTAAAAAAAGGTGTGTCATAATTATAATTCAAAAAATATTTTCTATTTTTATGATAAAATAACTTGTTGCGGACTTAGATATGAGATCTAGTGAAATATAATAAGACACTAATTAAAAATATATATATAATTAATACTGTGAATTTTTAGTTAAATTTTCTAATTGTGGCTTAGTGATAAAAAAATGGTCATTTAGTTTCGAATCCTAATGCAACCATTTATATTTTAATTTTATTTTTTTAACAAAAATGTTTAATAAAGATTAATTGAATTGTATTATGAATTATAGTTAATTTCAATATGTCAATATATACAGATTTTTATTTGCACACGGGTGGATAAATAAGTTATGAAGTTACAGGTTTTCAATATGATATATCGGCCCTAAATGCAGTTATTAAGAGATTGAGGCTTAGAAATAAGCCAACTCTTTCTGAATTAAAGCATAAAATTCACGTTAAGTTGGGTTTAGGTGTGAATTACGTCATTTCAAGAATTATATATAAGAATTCATTGTATAACCGATGATCATTATGTTGGACGTCAGTGAATTTATTTGATAATGATGACATAGAAATAATTTATGAAAAATTAATGGAATACGATAATTATACCGTGATGGAATTAATTATTGAAGTGATCGAGGTGGTTGTAGGAGCTAATATACCAACTTATGGAGTCGGTGATCAGGAAAGAAATGATGCCTTGTACGTGGAAAATATTGAGACTACTCAACAATTCTTTGAAAGTGATGTTGGCCACAGTCAACCAGGCAATCGGTAGGTGGCCAGGATATTGACATTTTCTCTCAATTAAATTATTATCAGTATATTAGAGATGAAGTACAAAATATGGATGAAAGTGAACAACGACGATCAGTTAGCCACCGAGAAGATATCAAGAAAAGAGAACCCCTACGAGCCTATATGGAAAGGTTCAACGTAGTAACGATAGATATACAAAACCTCAATCTAGAGGTGGCAATTAATGCTCTGATCAGAAACATGAAATGTCAGGACTTCAGTGACTTTTTGAATAAGAAGCCCTCCAATGACTTTATCGAGCTCATGTCCCAAGCTCACAAGTATATCCAGATGGATGGAGCTCGATGCCTATGTTATAGTGCATACAATGATACAAATATTGAGAAGGATAGGGATGACACAGGAAGGCCAGCGTGGGACAGAGGCAAAAGTAGTTAGACTGAGTCCAAAATTTATAGAGGAAGTAGTTCGTCTAACCAAACTTACACGGTCACCACTCCTCACTACGAAGATAAGAAGGAAGAGAGATTACGCCCCTCAACACAATCAGAGAGGAGATCCTCACTTAGATGAAGCAGAATAGGCAAGTTAGTTAGCCACGATCGATGAGAGAAGATTCTAACAGAGATCAAAGCCCCCACTGTGCCTTTTACAGGGACAAAGGCCATGTAATAGAGGAATGCAGATAGCTTAAAAGGAAAATCGAGCACCTGGTATGGAAGGATACTCTGTCGTAGTTTATGAAGCAGGATAGGATGAGGAGGCATAAGTCATCCACACCTCCATCGAACAGAAGTTAAGCTAGCTTAAGCAAAAAGGCACCGGTCGAAGTCATCCATGTGAAAGTAGGAGGAGGACAGTATGATGACTCCAATTAGAGAAAGGCCAGGGAGATGATCGCCATCAAGTTGGGTACACATGCCTCCCCCCATGTGATTTAGTTCTCAACGACTGATGGATACCATGTTAAGCATCCACATACAGACGCACTAGTAGTCGAAGTAGTCATCCAAGATTTTTTAGTCCAACAGATATTGATAAACACAGAAAATGCGATTAACCTGATTATGCTACAGGCATACAAGGCACTAGGAGTATTTGAGAATCATTTGAAGGAAGTCAACATCCCCCTCATCGACCTCTCTGGACAGTCAGTCAAAGTGGAAGGCTTAACAAACTTACCTGTCCAACTAGGAGAAGATGTAGTGGTCCGAACATGCCGAGCAAATTTTATGGTAGTTGATAAGTGTAAATTATGTATAGTTTTTAGTATGTTTTAAGTGTTGTTATTTAGTTAATTTAGTTTAATTTTGGTTAATTTAGAGTTAAAATGTTAATATGTATGTTTTTGAAGTTAATCTAAAGTTTTAGTGCTTTTTAGGTATATTTTGCTAAGAAAAGGGCTTAATTGCAAAAATACAAGTAATTAGGGGTCAAAACTGTGAAATTGGGAAATTGATGCAAAAAAATAGGCGTGAAGTCCAGAAGACTTATGTGTGGCTGTGTGTCTTAAAGAAGCAAAATATGCGTGGTTGTGTGTCTCAAGGAAAAAGAAATTGCATGGCCACGCGAATTTTATCAAGAGAAGATGAGTGGTCACGTGAAACAAGCAAATGAAGATGCATGGCCGTGTGTCTTGTAATGGCCTCAACACCGGGTCAGTCGTGAATAGTACCTCCCGGCAGTGAATAGTATTTTCCGGGCCGAAAGGATACCCGGAAGTCGAAAATATTTTATTGGACTATTTGAAGGGAATAGTCATTGTGAGTCTACGGTTGAAAATTTAAGTGAATTTGAGGTCAAATGGGCCTTCAAAAGTCAAAAATATGAAAAAGGTAGCGAGTCAATTTTTCCGGTAGGGAATGGGACTTGATTTTACTTAAATAATAAAAAATAGCAAACGATTTCCGAATATTGCCAGATTTTTTATGCCTACATGAATTTTCATGTAGAATATTTTGGTAATGAGAATAAAATTTTCGGTGACACCGGCAGTTGTTGAATCGGACCGATAAGTTTGAATCGGACCGATAACGGACTCCAATTGAGCCAAAAATTTACGTCCTACCTATTTTTGATGTTTTAAGAATGATGGAATCAAAATTGAAGTGATTTGAAGTGAGGAAGAGAGAGAAAATTAATTGGGCTTTAAAAAGGCCTAAATGGGCCTTAAAAACAAAATGGGTTAAGCCCATTAATTTGGCCCCATTTTTGGCCCATAAAGAGGGTATAAATAGAGCCAAATATCTGGAGAATTGCTCCAGAAAACTCCAGCATCTCCTCCCTCTAATGGTGGCCGAACCACCCTCTCTCCCTCTCTCTCTTTGATTTCTTCTTCTTCTACCCCAAATCTCTCTTAAACCTCAACATAAGAAATGAAGTTCCAGCTCTCTAAATCACCTTAGTGATCTTAAGCAAGAGATTTGAGCAAGGGAAGGCAAGAAATCAAGTGAAGAAAGAAAAAGAGGTAAAATGGAACTTAAAAATCCAAGTAGTTTTAGTTGAGTTTTTGATGTGTTCTTATAGTTTTTGAGATGTTTAAGCTAATTATGAGCTTGGATTGTTCATTTGAGGACAAGAAATTAAGGTTAGGAAGGCTAAAGAATTCGGCTCCCATGGATGGTTCATGATGATGAAGAAATTTCTTGGGTTTAAGGCATGAAAAAGGAAGCTTAAGGAAGCTAAGGCATGGAAAAAGGTAAGTGACTACCAAATCCCTTAATTTCCCATTTAATATGAATTTTTCTTAATTATGTAATTAAGAGAAAAATATGAAAAATTGTTTATTTGTGAAATTATGTTAGGGAAAATGAAATGAAACATGAAAGGAAATGAATTAAAGGTTTTAATGGAAGAAAGAAAAATTTTAAGGTGAAAAATGGTTGTGGCCGAAAATGATAATAAGGAAAAATGGTGAGAATTTTGTATGTAAATGATGTATGTTGGCTTAAAATAATTGTAGACATGATATTAGATGACTATAAATTATTAGAGAATATTTAGAAATTATTTGGAAATTTTTATGATTATTTATAGTGTATGTATTGAATGAAAGTTGTGATTTATTGTGAATTAAATGATTAATTTGATGAAAAATGACAATAACCAATAAATAATGCATAAATAAATTTTGTTGGAATTGATTGAATTTATTGAGATTTTATTGGAATTTTTATATGAATATGTACAATGAAAACAATTGAAGTTTTAATGTATAATTGTATAAAAATGACAAAAATGAGGAATTAATGTGAAATTTAATTAATGTCAATGACTAGAAATAAAAAGTTAACCGACGGATTTTTCGAAATAATTATTGGGTCATGACAATAATAAGAATTATAAATTACTGGTAAATAATTCATAAATAATCGAAAATGATGAAAATAAATTAATACGTAAATAAAAGAAAGATAAATGAGTTTTGAATAGAAAAAGGATTTAAATGAAAGAAAATAAAAGTTTTGGGGGCAAAATGGTAATTTTACCAAAGTAAGTAATTAACGCGAAAAAAAATAAATAAGAAATAGTAATAAGGGCAAAATGGTAATTTCGGAGGCCTAACGGTTTCAAAAAAAAATAGAATTTCCGTGGTTTAAGGACTAAAACGTAATTTTACCCGAAAATGGTAAAATAAAGAATAAAAGATGAATAATGAAGGAAATTATATTTTAAAAATGAAAATAAATGATTATAATGACAAAATCGTAATTATGCCTATGAAATGAATAAATCGATGAAAAAAGGTTAAATTATACATATTTGAGACTTAAAATAATAAATGATATTAATTAAGTCCTTAAATGCCTAAAAGTAGAAAAATAAAGACGTGACTAATTTATCAGAATAAATTAGTCGACAAAAAGTATTAAAAGAATTAATGATTATAAAAATGTTTCGCCGACGAAACAGAGTTGGCATACCGAATAATTAAAAAGTCTGAGCAATGAAAGAAAAAGAAATCAACTATTGAATTATTAGAAAATAATTCGCAAAGAATTATATAAAAAGAATAAAAAGAAAATTGTGAATTATAATGTTATAATTCATAATTTATAATCTGTATAAAAGATTAAAAGATTTAAGTATCTGAGTGAATTATCGCAGAATAATTCACAAAAGTGACTGAAAAAGAGAAGGTGAAAAAAAAGATAAAAAGCTATTGAATGGTCAAAGGCACAAAAGAGTGCAATTGATCAGAATAAAGTATAGAAATAAATAAAAGAAAGAAATTAAGAATTTTTAAATGTTTAAAGTAATTGCAAATGTGATTGAGTGTGTTTGCCCTTAGCGATAGACATGTATTAGATTCTTATTTTGGATATAATTGGCTAGCCATAGGGACACCTCTGTACCGCGGTGCAAGTCATGACGACTTGCTTAGCTATGGGCGGGATCTTTGATCTCCATAGCTTCAGTGAAAGTAAAAGTGAAAGTGTATCTGTATCTGTATCTGTTATGGGAGATTTGATCTTTCGAGATCATTTCTCTATCTGCTACGTGGGACCTTTGGGTCCAGTCCCGTATATCCGTTGTGGAAAACCTGTTATATTGCATTAGGGGCACATTGAAATGAGTAAATAAGTATTGCTTAATTGAATTGAATATATGAAAAGTTATAACGAAAATGATTCGTTTGAAAGAAAATGAAAAATTAAGATAAATCTGTGAAGATTTCTGTAAAGTGTAATTAATAAGAAAAAGAAAAGAAAAGTTTTATAAGAATTCAGAATGTATTGTGTTTTTCGTGAGAAGGATAAATTTGATTAATTGGTATTTCTCGTACCAATTATTATTGTGAAAAATGATAAATTTGAAAAACAATATTAATTTTATGTTTAAAGTTAAAAGTAATGATTGTAACATGAAGTGAATTTAATGCTTATGAAATGTCTTTCTGAAAGAAAGGTTATTTAAAAAGTAAAACAATAGAAAGACATATGATTGACCGATGAGAAAGAAGTAAAAGACTTAAGTCTTAATTAATATTTGAATGAAAGTAATATGTATAAGAATGAAGGAAAGAAAATACTGCAAAGTGTCCCGAAATACTTATATCACTTTGCAATAAAGCTCAAAAGCTATTAATTAGTAATGTATTTATTGGTTAAGAGTCGAAACAAAAATAAAAGAATAAATAGCAAAAAGTACAATGAAAGTTCAAACTGAATAATTGAACATTAAAACAAGAATGTAAATAATTTATTTTGGTACTAGTAAAGACACGAGTACCAATACATATCGCTAAATGAAATGATAATTTAATTGCTACGGCTAAAGATTAAAATGAAAGTATTGATAAAAAGTAAAAGTTATAGTAAAAGATACTGTAAGTACAGTAAAAAGTTTTGAAACAAAAGAACAATGGTTATCAGAATATGAACTTAATAATGAGATTAGCCATAACTGAAATAAAAGGAATTTCTTAATGAATTAAGAATAGTAGAAACTTAAAATGCGAAATTATGCTTATCCTGGGGAAATTCTTGGATTAGTAGTCACCACTGGGCATGTTTAATGCTCAGCACGTAGTGTTTACTGCGTGCAGGTTCTGATGTGTTCGGGAGCACAATACATTGAAGGTCCAGATCGGAAGAGAAGATTTTAGTGTCAGATTGTTTAAGCTTATGGCATGTATATACTTAGACTATTAAGGTAAGAGTTTGAATGATATTTTTTGTTATATGTGTTTATTTGTCTTGGATGTATGGATTAATATAAGTTTTGATTTGATGATTAATGTGTGTTCATAAGATGGTTAATTGATTTTGTAATTACGGTATAAATTTTCCGAGGGGATTGAATTGTTCGATGGAAAAAAAAAACTTACCGATTTCGACTAAGTTTCGTTTCGAAAAAGACTGTTCCGAGAAGGGTGTTACATGTCTCATAGAACAAAAAGATGCGTGGTTGTGTGTGAAATAAGAAGAAGAAAATGCATGGCCACGTGAAAGCACAACAAAGGACTATGCATGGCCATGTGATTTTTATCAAAGAAACTTGAGTGGCTGTGTATCCCTACAAAGAAGGATACACAACAGTGCATCACCAAAGAAGAAATCATCCATGGCCACGCATGATTCTCTCCAATTTAGCGAAGGATTTTTTCAAGGAGGATTTGCTCTCTATCTTATTTCTAGAGTTTGAGAAGGATTCTACCACTAATTTAGCCTATAAAAAGGAGTCTGAAGCACCAAAGAAAGAAATCAATCTTTCATCAAGCAAATTATCAACATTAGTTCATTAGTTTTATTTTACGTAGTTTTCAATTGTTGCTGATTTTACTGTTTCCTTTAAAACTTTGTTTTGATTTTAAATATGTCTAGTGAGTAGTTTTCTTTAACTTTTGCTAAAGGATACTTGAATCCTTAACTTTTTCTAAAGGATACTTGAATCCTTAACTTTTTCTAAAGGATACTTGAATCCTTAACTTTTATTGTTATGACTTAAGCTTGTGCTTCAATTTAATACAAGTTTGATTATTTTTTAGTTCTTAAACACAGTCTTATCTTTATTCAATTAAAATTGGTTGTTAATTTGATTAAACATTGGTTAGTAATTGGTTTTGAGTTGATTATTGATATGCATATTCTTAGGTTAATTTATTTAGGTTGATGCATGATTATAATCTGAATAAGCTATAATTTTGTGTTAATTGAATTAAGTTAAGATTAAGAAAGGTGTAACTAAGAATATGTGAAAGTTAAATTACTTGAGAAAGGATTTAATATACATATAGGAGGATTAATTCAGATCTTTATGCTAGGTGTTGAGTTTATCTGAATAAGAAAATTTTAATGCTTGGAATGATAATCTTAAATAAAGTTATCTGGGTTTATTAATCTGAATTCTTCATAATTACTTGTATTTTTCTTTTGATTAAGTCATAATAATATTGGTTAAGGAGGATAGACCTTTAGTGAAGGTTGCTTTTAATATTGATTTTTACCTTAATTATTTGCTTGCTTTTGTTTATCTCTAATTATTTTAACTCTTTCAATTGTTTTATTTTATTCTTAGTTTTAGTTGGGCCTAATTCAGATCAGCTGACACCTTGTTTGTTCTGATTACTGCCATAAACTTCATAATGAACATATCGTTGAATTGCTCGAAATTTTCAATGGAGTGCTCGGAGAGGTTGCAAAACTAGATCTGGGCTAAGTCCATCAAAGTTTGCGAAAAGATCTTGCATAGTGCAATATCATCTGTTGTTAACACTGGTATGGTATGTTGAAATTGGTCAATATGGGAATGGGAGTTGGCATTACCATTGTATTTTGGTAGGTTTTTTAGGCAGATTTTGGAGAAAGGAGCAGTTAGGATTTCTTGTGAAAGTGGGGAACGAAAACTGCCTTGGTATTACAAAGTATTTGGATTTTGGTATCGTAGCATATGGTCTTCAAGGAGCCTTTCAAACTATTCGGTTGTTAGGATAATGGTGGACCCAAGTGCTAGGGGAACCATTGGGGAAAAGGGGTTTCTAATTGGTGGTTGTAAGGGTCGGGCAGGTTGGTAAGCTTATGTAGGCTGAGAGGACAGATGTGCCTGGGTAACTATAGCTGACAGCGTGGCTAGCAAGTTCTGTGTTGCTTGTAGGGTAAGGCTAGAGGTGTTTGGGATAGCTGCAGTGAGGGATGTTGAGGTCAGAGCATCAGGTGGCGGGATAAATTGTTGTGCTTCAAGGTGAGTGGGTAGGTCTGCTTGGTTTTCTAATAAGTTAGGGTTTAGGTTGAAGTCTGAAAAAGGTTCATGTTCCACGCTCATCACACTAAATGATGACAAGTTGAGAGTTGGGAGTCTGATAGTTCAAACCACCTGTAAAAAATGAAGAACAAGTAAGGGTTTCTGACTAGGGAGCCTCCAATGGTTAAGTTAGCGAAAGTAATGAAAAAGAGAAAAAGATGCCCTTACTTACCTAATTTTCCTCTTTTATATATTGTTAGTCCCCTTTGTGTGAGCAATGGGATGAAATCCCATTACTTTCAGTTATCCTCACCACTTCTCCTATTTTGGGGGAGATGTGGGGAAGAAATCGCTTCCGCCTGATATTGCGAGATTTCTTGGGATGCTGACTCATTGAATGGGGTCGAGCTCTTGTGGGTTCAGATTGTCCAAACTCTTGGTTAGGAGAGATCTAACCAGTCTATATTAATTTACCTAGCTCGTATGTAGAATTGGCCGGGCTACTAACTAGTCCATGTTATCATATACTATTTAATTTTACATCAAAATATAATGTTAAAATTTCTGAATTAATATCTTAGGCATTTGCCAATCAATTATTCTTCCAATTTTTTTTTCTTAAAATGTAGATTGCCCTTGATTTGAAATGAATTAGACCACTAAATAAATGAACTTTATAATAACCCTCAAGTATTTTTTCTATTTAGCATAGAACACAACGAACAACACAATGAACAAGATGATGATGAGCAAAATAATGATAGCATAGCAAGTCCATTTGCGAGTATTTTTTTGGTAAACTCTGGCCGTATGCAACTGCTGAGTTCCGCCGCGCACGAAAGAGCTAGCTCGCTGCATATTGTTTTCGATATCATCTAATTGCTCGCCTTGAGCTTCCACTAAAACCGCCATATCCAAGAAAACTTGATGAAGCTCCTTCAAATTCTTCTCCATATCCTTCACTGCATCATGCCTTTCTTGAATCTCATTTATGGTGTCCAAAATCCTTCCCCTTCCTTGCTCTTGTATAGCCTTCTGAAGAAAAGTCTCGCTCTCCCCTGCAAAATATAACAATTTTTTCTCCTCAGCTCCATCTTTTTACAATTAAAATTGATCAGAAAAAGGAATTGATAATCGAAATTGAAAGAGTCCGCTACTAACCTGTAGAGATTAAGCGATCTATTGTCTTCTCATCAGGATTGTCGCCGGTGACAGTGAAATATCTTCTCTGCACAGTCTCTCTGTACTCGGACGATATTTTCTCTCTCAGACTACTAAAACTCTCCATGGAGTCCTTCAATTTCTTCCTCAGCCCGTTGACCACGGAGGTTCTAGTTCGGTCGGAAGAAGAACCGGGTCCACAACCGGGTAAACTTCGATTGGTAGTGTTAGATCGGTCAAGTGCCTCAAGACGGACCTTAATGAGCTTGGCTTTCTTCAAGGCTTGAGAAACATCGGCGTCCATTTTAGACCTCAATTCCTTGACGGCTTTAGCGTTGTGAAGAGTCCTGCTCTGCTCGTGAGCAGACTGGAGATTCTCATTAAGTCTCTCTAATTCCTTGAGGTCATCTTGAACATATTCAACGTCTTCAAAGAACTTGTCGAGATTAACGCTGCCAGTGGACGGCGTCTCAGACATCTGGATCACATGTTGGTCTGGGGAGGCTTGGTTGTTGCGAGAGCGAGAGAAAGAACCAGAGAACAAATCGTTCATTGTGTGTTGTTGCGACTAAATTATGAAAGAATAATGAAAAGAAATGGAGATTTTAACGGGGAAGAAGAGGAATTTTCTTGGCTGCCAGAGGAAGAAGGCGAGACTGGTCAAAAGGGTTCCCAGCTTCTTGTTTTTATGAAATAATTCATTTTAAGTTGGTACGTGTAATTTGAATGTTTCTTGACTATAAAAATTTTTCCCGGAAAGTGAAATTGGAAATATCTTGGAAAGTGGATAGAGGGAGGAGTCTTTTGTTCTACAGGGTCATTAGTTTTATTTATTTTAATTCAATTATTAATTACCATACAAATAAATTTTATTCTCAAATTAAGTTTCTATTTTCTATTTCTCCGTATCAAATGATCAGACTTCAATTTTGACTTTTTTAAAAAATAAAATAAATGATTTATTAATTAAAAAACTTATTTTAAGTGAATAAAATCTAGAAATGAGGAAGACAATTGACAATTCTAGAAATTATTAGAGAAACATTTGTTTTGTTGAAATCTCTGACAAAGAAAATCATATATAAATGCCTTCACACCTGTTCATTAGATAAAGTATATGTTTATGAGATAACATACTCTTCCAAATGATTTTTAATTTAAAAATTAATTTATAGTAAATATTATTATTATTATTATTATTATTATTATTATTATTATTATTATTATTATTATTATTATTATTATTATTATTATTAATTGCATCTCAACGAATTTCATGGACAAGTAAAAGGGACTAAAAGGAAAATTGTTGTTTACTTGGATGATGGAAGGAAGCAAACGCGTGGACTTTTTTGGACCTTTCCGTTTACATGTTTTATTATTACATGATTTATTGGAAAAAGAAAATATATGATAATGACACTCTGTCTTATTGATTTTTTTCTGGTTATATACATTATGAGTATTAAATAGATCGATGGGGGTATAAACTACAAATAAATTAAAATTTTATAATTTATAAATGGATTAAATTAAATAAATCATAATTCAAAAGGATTATTGTTAATTAAATTATAAATAAGTCAAATTTTATTACATTATTTTTTAATTTTTTTTAAAAAAAATTCACTAAAAATAACAAATTATGCAATCAATTATAAAAATTATTTTTATATTTACATTATATATAAAAAAATATATCGTACATAAATCATATCATAAGAAAATCGAGTTGCATTTGGATGAAAGAATTGCAATTAATATGGACCAATTTGTGGATTGAATCAAATTTTTGACATATATATACACACACGCTTGGGATATGAAGATGTCTAACATATACTACTTAATTTTACATCAAAATGTAATGTTAAAATTTCTGAATTAAGATCTTGGGCATTTGCCAATCAATTATTCTTCCAATTTTTTTTTTCTTAAATGTAGATTGCCCTTGATTTGAAGTGAATTAGACCACCAAATAAATGAACTTTATTTAGTTGAATTATGGCAAATATCATCCAAGTATAATCTAAAATGAATTTCAGAAAAAAAAAACCCACCAAAAATGATAACAAGAAGTTAAAGTCTTTCCTAACAATGGGCGAATTGCCAAATGTTAATATTGAAGCAAATGGCATTTGCCCCAATAAGGCATTTCGCTGTCAATGTGTTGGTTATCTGCCTTAGATAAGAGCTGCTGAATTGCGCCTGCAAAAGACCTCAAAGTCAAAGTCATTGCTTAGGAAAGGCACAATAGATATTTCAGTATGTTGAGGCAATACACACCATTAGATCTCCATATCTTAAAATCTGAAAATAGATTTATTTTCAAATAGAAAAATTTAAAGACAGAAAATTCATAAAATGGATCTCATCATCTAATATAGATGGGGAGTAATTGTTGGGTAGATAGCGAGAATGATACAGAAAAACTTTCCTTTTCTGCTTGCGGAAATGTCTAAGCTCTTTGTACCGAATTAGACGCAAATAGAAAAGTCCTCCCTCCCCGAATCTCACTCTTTGCAAAGGTAGGACCATAAATTGTCATAACTGACAACAGAACCTGACAGTTTCTATCTTATGCCAACAACTTTTAGACTGCCTCCTATTTTGTTGTCTGTACTATCAAGGAGCCGGTCACTCCTTAAAATTAACACACCTAGCTCCGGATGTATGTACTCAGGGCAAAAGTTTGGGACAGCAACGATCACCTAAAATCGATCAAATATATCAAAAAGTTTTATCTCTTCTAAAAGAAAATTTGTAATTTAAAAATCAAAAAATTGTCCATTGTAGAACCGAACGTGGTGAAAAAGTGGCTGGAATCACATTGAGTAGGTTGAGAAAAATCAGCTATCCATTGGGGAAAAATCTGAAGAAATAAAAAATGTTTTTTTTCTTAATTAAAAAGCCTTAATATATTAAATTTGTCCCCAAAAAAAGTGTAAATTAACTAATCCAGCACGGACTAGGTCAGGCGGCACGCATGTGATAATTTTCTAAAACCCATTACCAACACAATTCAAATCAATTTATACTGACATTCCTTTATAAAAATAAAATAAAATAAAATCAATAAACTTTTAACGTCGAATAGAAAAATTAAAATCAAAACTACAAGCCATTTTATACAAAAATGACAAAAAGATATCTTGGTAATTATATCATTTAGCAATGATAATCATTACATCAACCGAGAATCATAAAACTCTCAGATCATATTTGAAGCACAAAATGAAGCACTTCAGAGCCAAATTTAAGCCCTAGAATCCCATTCCCATGATCGGAGTAAGGATGATGTATACTGTAGGCAAAATCGTTGTGATATTCAGCAACATTTAATTTAGCATTTGAATTTAGACATGGCTGACTGTAGTTATGAAAGTATAACAACTGAGAGAGACCTCAATCTTAATAATTAAATCAACAAATGTCCAAAATTTTAAGCATCAAAAACATATCCAGAATCTAATTGTACACTTTAATGGATTTATGAAGTAATCACTTGATCTAGTCTTTCAACACATCAATTTCTGACCCAGGAAAGAATGAGGATGGCAGATAGCAAGGCATGGTTAGAGTGAAGCAAATTCAAAGATAATCTCTTACTTAGTAAAAGAACTCTGAATAGGTGCACAAGGAATAGCAGGTTTCTTGCTTTAAATTAGTAAAAGAGCAATCTTGGTAGAAAAAAAGCCAACAAACAAAGGCAGCCATTTACCGGGAAGAAAGCAAACAATTTGGCTATTCTGTAGATAAAGTAGCTTCTTCATCATTTGTGACAATATACAATTTTACATTATGCCACATTGGATGAAGCTTAGGATGGCAGTGCTATCTACTAATTGTTGCCATAATCGATGACTAAAAAATTGCTGGTAGAAAGTTCACCTAATATTAAAATTGAGTACAATATCACACATATTTTTATGAGTTTACAGATCACAAATTTTTATCGCTTTGGACTTGACATTCAAATTCTTCCAACTCCAATACACTTTAGCTTCATATTTCTAGTGGAAATTAAATCTTCATTCTTTAATCTTGTTAGACATGAAAATAACTAAAAATATGCCACAGATAATAGAATTTGGAAGAGAAAAGTTTCTATCTTGTTTTCTGGTAGGATCAGTTCTTTCTTTTTTATGCTGTATTTATCATATTCAGTAGCATTATATGCTTACTTTTTTTGTTTATATGAATAAAAGAATGCAGTTCCAGTCTGTAAGAATAAGGATGAAAGAAAAGAAAAATATCCAGTTCTTAATTACGGTTCTTGAGCATAAAGAATCAAAGAAAAGACTCTTTTATAAAAGACTCCGGTTCCTGAGCAAAGAGAAAAGAATAAAAGACTACTCTATTTCAAAAAAATATATATATATATATCAAGAAAAGAAAAAAGAAAGAGAATACGGACAAGTACTTGAGCAGAAGAACATGATATATAGTAATAATAAAGATGATAAAATAGCAAAAGAAATGAAGGCGGCATGAAGAACATGTTGTATTATGTATCGAGTATTAGTATTGGGAGAAACACAAGGAACCATGAACAAGAAAATCAAAAAGCAGAAAAGATTGAAGAAAACGAGAAAAAGACCATACTTATGAATATATAATGAAAGACTGATTGAGTTGTTATGAATCTGTCGAGCATGAGTCCGTGAGAGAGAGGGTAGACAGATATAGATATGCAAAGCCAAAGCACATTATAGAAAAGCCATTGATATCCTCCGCCCTCTCTCTTTCTCTCAACAGACATTTCTCTCTCTATTTTCTTTGAAATGGATTGGCATATTTAGAAACCAATGAATATATAATATACATAGACTTCCTTAATCCCAACTCAATAAGGATTAGAATTAGCAGTCCTTACTCATTAAGGACTTAATCAGGGTTAAAACCAAGATTATTGCTTTATTTTTTTCTTGGAAAGTTTAAGATAAATCTTTCTGTGATTCTTTAATGTACAGAAATGAAATGACTTGTATTTTGAACTTAAATATTCCTTTATCCCGTAATTGGATGGATGATTAAAAATATTAATTCGGAGTACACTAATGTTCCAATTGATAATGTTAACCCTTTTTTTTCATCTCCCTATATTTTCTGTTTCCATATTATACAATGTAACTTTTGATTCCGAATTTGATGCCACAAAGAGATAAAAAGAACACAAGAAATCATTATAGAATGCAGTTGACATGACTATCATACATATAATATAATGTATAATTCTATTATACAAGATTCTAGCGTTTACAGAGCACTAATTTTTAACACTTTGGAGTTCACATTTAAATTCTTCCAACTCCAATACACTTAAAACCCCAACCTTCAAGATTTCATTTCTCCGGCTTCACTCTTTCTTTTCTTAAAATTAAAATCTTTCATTCTTTAACTGTCTGAGACCTGAAAATAATTCAAGATATGCCACATAGCTTGAAAATTCATTTTTGGAAGATAAACCTCTCAAAGAACCCCAGATTTCTATCTTCTTTTCTCGTAGGATCAATTCTTTCTTTTAATCAACTTGTGTTTTTGATGCTATGTTTCATCATTATTAACATTATATGTTTACCTTGTTCTTGATATAAATAATAGAATGTAGTTTTGAGACTTTGCGAATAATTATAATAATGAAAAACAAATGGCTACTCCCTCAGAAAAGAAAAGAAAAGAAAAGAAAAGAAATCATGACAAGCAATATACATGAACCTATAGTGACAAAGAACTATCATCAAATAGCAAAAAGAAAATCAAGTTGGCTTCAAGAACATGCTCAATGATCACATTTAATACTGTATATTAAGCCTTACGAACCAAAAGCAAGAAAAGATTCCGCAAAACAAGAAACAGAAGTGGAGAAATAAAACATACCTATGAATTTATAATGAAAGATTGAATGACTTGTGAATCTGTCGAGCATGATTCCCTGAGAGAAGAAGAGAGGGTAGACAGAGATGGAAATTAGCCAATTAAAAAAGCTTAATTCTGCCATTGATACGTCTGCCCTCTCTTTCTCCCTCAAGGATTCCTGCAACAGACATTAACCTTCTTTTTTTACTCTCTCTCTGTCCTTTGAATTGCATAGGCAGATTTAGAAACCGATCTATAATATATATAAGTTGTCCAGTGGGTTCCTTAATCCCTACTGAATGAGGATTAGAATTACTTATTAAGGACTTAATTATGGTTAAAACCAAGATTGCCTTTTCTTTTCTTTGAAAGTTTAAGATAAACCTCTAGCACGAAAAAGGAACAACAAACTGGATTTAATTATAATCTGGACTTATCAAGTAGTTAGAGCCATAAGGATTTAAAGGGAAAGAGCCCAAAAATAAAAAAGAACATATTCATTCATGTAATTAATTACACAATGTGCTTCAATTGCCTAATTTTGGAGATCCAGTGGATGTTTACCGTTTTGGTTCGTCCCATGTCTTACCCTCAAAGAACTCATTTAACATTCTATCAAGATCCTCCGGTGAATATCTCACGTACTTCAGGGGGTTTTCCCACCCTCAATCATTGGCCTGCAATGGCAAGAAACCATTAAGTGCAACAAATATACAAAAACATAGCTGTGCTTGTTAGTTGTCCCTCCACATGGTAGAGTTCACACAACTTTAGTTAGGTTTTGTTCCACATAGTAGAATTCACACAACTTTAGTTAGGTTTTGAATGAAAAAAAATTAAACATGTTTGTTGAAAAATGAAAAAGAAGTGTGAATGTAATCTTTGATTTTCAAAGATTGGGATGCAAAAATGCCTATAAATAGGCATGGTTATTTTGCATTCAAGATATAGAGAGATGTATGAGATCTAATCTTTGAGAGAAAAAGATTAAGAGTAAGAGAGTGAGAAGTATTTTAGAAAAATATTTGGGATATTTTTCTAAAAGGGGAGTGACAAAATAGTAAGTTTGGGAAACACTTGTGTGCTACTATTTTGGGTTTATCTCAAATTGTGAGATTACCTCTCTCTCTTGTACCCATTAATTTTATTAGTGGAAGAAATATTTTCGGAGTTTGTCCCGTGGACGTAACCCAAACGTTTTGGGTGAACCACGTTAAATTGTTGGTGTCATTATTTTGCTCTGCTTATTTATTTATTTTATCCGCTGTGCCCAACAAGTGGTATCAGAGCTAAGGTTCTATCTTAGTATGCTCTGTGGTTGCAGCATAGTCTGATCTTTCACATCAGAAAAGATTTTTCCTACGGTTACTGTTCACTGTCGGAAATTTTTTTTAACATGGAGGCAAAAATGAGCAGAATGATCTATCTAAATGGATCAAACTACCACATATGGAGTAAAAAGATGAAAGATCTTCTAGTTGTGACGAAGATGCATTTGCCAGTATTTACCACAGTTAAACCTGAAAGTAAAACTGATGAGGAGTGGGAGTTTGACCATGAACAGGTGTGCAGTTTTATCCGACAATTTGTCGAAGATAATGTGTACAATCACATTTGCAATGAGACACATGCACGAACTCTTTGGAGTAAGCTGGAGACGTTGTACTCTTCAAAGACGGGGAATAATAAATTATTTTACTTGACCAAATTGGTTCAAGTAAGATATAAAGAAGGAACTTCCTTGCCAGATCACTTAAATGAGATGGAAGGGATCCAGGACCAGCTAAACAGAATGGGAGTCAAATTGGATGATGAAGTATTTGCATTATTGGTGTTAGCCTCTCTGCCACAGTCTTGGGAGACTTTGAAGATCTCTATCACCAACACTGCACCTAATGGTGTAGTCAACATGGAGATTGTAAAAAGCAGTATCCTGAATGAAGAGATGAGAAGGAGATCACAAGCCTCATCTTCTTCATCACAATCAGATGTTCTAGCTGTAGAATCTAGAGGAAGGAGACAGTCTAGGGAACAAAACCCTAGAGGCAAGAGCAGAGGGAAGTCAAACAAATATGCCAATGTAGAATGCCATCACTGTAAGAAGAAAGGCCACATTAAAAAGTTTTGCAGAAAGTTCAAAAAGGAGCAAGAGAACCGAAGCAAAGCTGTGAAGAAAGACGACAGCAGTGATGATGAGCAAACTAATATCATAGACGAATTCAATATCGTTTATGATGAAGATATTATTAATCTTGCATCCCAGGAGTCCAGTTGGGTGCTTGATAGTGGTGCTACCATTCATGCTACATTCCGTAGAGAATTCTTCTCATCATACACACCTGGAGATTTTGGTGTTGTTAGAATGGGAAATGCAGGCCTGTCAAAGGTTGTTGGCAGAGGAGATGTTTGCTTGGAAACAGAGAATGGTACCAGATTAATTCTGAAGGATGTCATGCATATTCCAGACATGCGCCTGAATTTAATCTCTGTACGCAAACTTGGAAATGAAGGATATTGCAGCTCCTTCATTTATGATAGATGGAAACTTACAAAAGGCTCCTTAATAGTGGCTAGAGGTGAAAAACATGCAACTCTATATGTGATCGAAGCAAAGCTCTCCACCAATACAGTAGCTGCGATGGAGAAAGAAAATGCAATTGAACGGTGGCATCGGAGACTTGGCCACATGGGTGAAAAAGCAATGAAAAGCCTAGCCAAGAAGAAAATGTTGCCCGGTATGGATGAAGTACACCTAGACAAATGTGATGATTGTCTAGTTGGAAAGCAAAACAGAGTTGTTTTTAAAAGTTCCCCTCCTTCCAGAATGAAGAATGTGTTAGATCTGATTCACTCAGATTTGTGTGGACCAATGTCAAAGTCACTTGGTGGTGCTCAGTATTTTGTGACTTTCATTGATGATCATTCAAGGAAGACATGGGTATATCTTCTGAAGACAAAAGATCAGGTTCTAGATGTCTTCAAAGAATTTCATGCCTCAGTTGAGAGACAAACTGGGAAGAAGTTGAAATGCATCCGAACAGATAATGGTGGAGAATACACTGGACCATTTCATGTTTATTGTAAAGAGCATGGTATTCGGCATCAGATGACACCTCCAAAGACACCGCAGTTGAATGGTTTAGCTGAGAGGATGAACAGAACTTTGATGGAAAGAGTCAGATGTCTACTCTCACATGCAAAGTTGCCTAAAAGTTTTTGGGGTGAAGCTATTCTCACAGTTGCACGTGTGTTGAATCTTTCACCCTGCACTCCTCTCAAGATGGATGTTCCAGATAGAGTATGGTCAGGAAAAGATGTTTCCTATGATCATCTGCGGGTATTTGGATGTAAAGCATTTGTTCATATACCCAAGGATGAGAGGTCTAAACTTGATGCTAAAACAAGACAGTGTATTTTCATTGGCTATGGTCAAGATCAATTTGGCTATAGATTTTATGATCCTATGGAGAAAAAACTTGTCAGAAGTCGTGATGCTGTATTTGTTGAAGATGAAACCATTGAAGATATTATTAAAACAAAGAAGGATGTTCCTGATTCCAATGGTGACTTTGTGAAATTGATTCCTTCAAAGATGGTGCCGAGACAGAATGAAGATGAAGTTGAAAATCGCCAGCCAAACATGGCTGATGATGAAGCTCCCGCCCAAAGTCAGTCAGATGATGATTCAGATGATGATGATCAATCACATATAAGGAGATCTACTAGAATGAGACAACCTTCTACTAGATACTCAAGTAGTCAGTACGTGTTACTCACTGACGGGGGAGAACCTGAAGACTTTAAAGAAGCTATGATTGATGATCACAAGCAGAAATGGGTTGAAGCCATGCAAGATGAGATGAAGTCCTTGTATGAGAATAACACTTTTGAACTGGTGAAGTTGCCAAAAGGCAAGAGAGCTTTGAAAAATAAGTGGGTGTTCAGGATCAAGCATGAAGAATATAATTCTGAACCAAGATTCAAAGCTAGACTGGTTGTGAAAGGATTCAACCAAAGAAAAGGCGTTGATTTTGATGAAATTTTTTCACCAGTTGTGAAAATGACATCCATTCGCACAGTGCTTGGTTTAGCTGCAAGTCTGAACTTGGAAATCGAGCAATTGGATGTTAAAACAGCCTTTCTACATGGAGATTTGGAAGAGGAAATATACATGGAACAGCCAGAGGGTTTTGAAGTAAAAGGAAAGGAGAATTATGTGTGCAAATTGAAGAAAAGTCTTTATGGCTTAAAACAGGCACCGAGACAATGGTATAAGAAGTTCGAGTCGGTTATGGGGGAGCAAGGCTACAAGAAGACTACTTCCGATCATTGTGTTTTTGTACAAAAATTCTCTGATGATGATTTCATTATTCTGTTGCTCTATGTTGATGACATGTTGATTGTTGGCCAGAATGTTTCAAGAATCAACAACTTGAAAAAGCGATTGAGTAAGTCTTTTGCTATGAAAGACTTGGGGCCAGCAAAGCAGATTCTTGGCATGAATATCATCAGAGACAGAGATGTCAAGAAATTGTGGTTGTCACAGGAGAAGTACATTGAGAAAGTACTTCAAAAATTTAATATGAAGAAAGCTAAAGCGGTTAGTTGTCCTCTTGCTAATCACTTTAAGCTAAGTTCTAAACAGAGCCCTTCTACAGACAAAGAGAAGGAAGAGATGGAAAAAGTTCCATATGCTTCAGCGGTTGGAAGCTTGATGTATGCCATGGTATGTACACGACCAGATATTTCTCATGCTGTTGGAGTCGTGAGCAGATTTCTTTCAAATCCTGGAAAGGAACACTGGGCTGCAGTGAAATGGATTTTCCGGTATCTTCGAGGTACTTCCAAAATATGTCTATGTTTTGGAACTACAAATCCTGTGTTAGTTGGTTACACAGATGCAGATATGGCCGGTGATGCT
>CM075806.1:3672068-3717493 GCA_037975025.1 Excoecaria agallocha | reverse complement strand
AAATCACAGTTTTATAAATAAGACAGACATGGAAGTTATTTTTAATTAATAATATTATGAGTCTACTCTCTATATATAGTCTAAATTATTATTATGCATGCATAATGTTTATATGCATGTATTTTGAGATGCATCGATATAATTTTGAAATCAAAATGAATGTATTGACCGCATAGAAAATATGCTAAAACAAGAATAAATAAACTATTAACAAATAACAATTTTATATTTCTTATACTAAAAAAAATAACTATTTTATTTTATTTTATCTACATAGCAAATATGTACAGATAATTAAAAAATAAACTCTAATAAAAAATTTTAGGCTTAATACTCATATAATCATATTACAAACAGAGTTAGATTTTAACTTTTTATTATCTGCAAGTTGCCTTGGAGACAACTCCTGATAATTAATTTTGATATATCATATCTCAAAGAAAGGAATAAGAGTATATAAGCAAATTTTGATAAAAAAAAATTAAAAAATAAAAAGAGTATATAACCGAATAAAAAAAAATTCAAAACCTAGCTACCTGGTGATCTCATTAATTGATTGACCAATTTCAATAATTCAAGTTTGGTTTTACATATTATACTAAAAGAAATATTAATTTATAATATTAGTTTGACGAGTACTGTCATTGCATGTAATAAATTATTTTAATAAAATGGGTAATTAAAGCCTTTTAAATTATTATAAAATGAAAAATATTTATAACTAAAAATCAATTGAAAACAATATATATTCTTGTAGAATCAATATGTAAGATAAGGTTAATTAAATGCATCAAGACATAAAATGGATAGGCCACTGATTAAAATTTATGCTTTAAAAACTTGCCATGAAGACAACTTCCACACGTCTTAATTTTAGTATCGTAATGTTTTCTAATTTGTTAAACTGATATTGCCTTGGAGACAGCTTCCACATATTAAAATGTTAATTAACTATATATTTAATATTTAGTACAAATTAAATATTATATATTTTTTTGTTATTACAGAGAATATAATTAATTAATTTTGAAGATAAATTATTTTTTTATTTAAAAGATAAAATAAAATTTGTAATTTATTAAATATCAGAACAGTGCATTTTGTTTCGAATAAGATATTCCTAACATCATTATATGCTAGCTTCAAAGAGACATCGATTCAAACATTGCACTTTACAGCAATGTCCCACTTAAAATTGACTTATCTTATTCATTTTCTGTCTAAACTATTATCATTTAATAAATTATATTTTTTAATTTATTAAAAATGTTATGTTATATTTTCATAGGAACATGTAACACATTAAGAAAAACAAGTAAAAATCACATCATGTGACATATGAACAATAACAAGTGAATAATTTGATATTTTTAATAAATTCAAGAATTAATTCATATATTTTTTAATATTAAAAAAATATTATTAATTTTTTTAACAAATTTAGGTAAATAATATAACACTTAATAAAGTGGGAATTTATTTATTATCTTTTTTTATAATTGGATTTATAACATATGTCATTAAAATATTGAAAGCGTATTTTTACCAATAACTTAAATATAGAAAGTATAATAACAATTTAGGATTAATCATTGATTTTATCTGATTTTTTTTTTCACCTAATCATATACTTTATAAATAACTTGAAATATAACCGACTTGGGTGAGAAATATCAGCAGACTTGAGAATTGACCATTGAGATACATCCGGTCTCCTTATGTTTAGGTTAATTAAGAAATAAAATGAAAATTTGTCAAATGTGCACATAAAGTATGTTCAAACTTTTATTAAATGAGAACCTACCATTGAAGTTTCAGTTTTTCTTTAAAATTCTTTATATATATATATATATATATACAAACAATTTGAAACTAATTAAAAATATTAGATTGGAATAAGAAAAATCGGTTGAATCAACCTACAAACAAAAATTCCGACATTTTTGTAAAGTTTTATAATTGTATGTATAACAAATTGTTGTAATATTAATAATAATTAATTCTTAGTAAAATATTCACTTGGACTGGAAAATTATTAGTCATTGTCGTGATACGCAATGCGACTAACTAATGAGCGAAGACCATCACTATACGTATACTGAATTCTTTTGTAAAAAAAAAAAAAAAAATCAGTTGTACGATCCATTTAAAAAAAATGACGAATTTGAGTGAAAATAGTGTGGTGGCGGTTGTGAAATAAAGATAGTGATTTTTTTTTTGTAGTCTTTTATCTTTTTATTTTGGTAAAAATATACTTTTTGTGACCCTTAATTTATTTTATTAACTGAACCCATTCCACTGATTTTAAATATTCTCTAATTTTGAATTAGTTAAACTTCCGAAGTCTAATAAAAATAATTTCTAATTTATTCTATTAAATAAAAAAAAAAGAGAAAGAAAGAAAGATTAATGGTTAAGTCGTGAAGAAGCCAATCATTGTCAGTATATATAAAGTAAGCCCAACCATTGACTGAGCTTTTTTGACTGAATATAGGGTCAATTTCACCCATGGTTACTGAACTTAGGTCATATTACCCAAAAGTAACTGACTTATTTTTTCTAACATAAATGTCACTGAACTTAGTACCTTTTTTCATAAAAGTCATGTTCACCGGTTTCCGGCGACGATCTTGGCCGGAATGCTGACGTGGCACGCCACGTCATCCGCCACGTCAGCAACCCTTGCCGAAATGATGACGTGGCACGCCACGTCATCCACCACGTCACGTGAAGATGCCACGTCAGCCGCCATGTCACCTGTTGAAATAAACAAATGAGAAAATGACACATGTCAACCCATTTGCCTTAACCAAATCCAAATTGGGTCTTGCTAAGGTAATGGGCCTCCAACCTTATAAACCCATGCCACTCCCTTTCTCTTTCCAATGTGGGATATAGGAAGTTTGAGAACATGATATTTTCATGGTTTTTCTAGCTTTTTTAACCATTGAATCCATCACATTTTCATAATTTTTTTTGCTTTAACCATTTCTAATTCTTTCATGGGATGTGTATGTGATGGTTAAAGCCAAAAAAATTATAAAAATGTGATGGATTCAATGGTTAAGAAAGCAAGAAAAACCATGAAAAAATAAAGTTTGAGAAGATTATTCTTTTTTCATGGTTTTTCTTACTTTTTTAACCATTGAATCCATCACATTTTCATGATTTTTTTTGGCTTTAACCATCACATACACATCCCATGAAAGAATTAGAAATGGTTAAAGCAAAAAAAACCATGAAAATGTGATGGATTCAATGGTTAAAAAAGCTAGAAAAACCATGAAAATGTCATGTTCTCAAGCTTCCCATATCCCACATTGGAAAAATAAAGGGAGTGGTATGGGTTTATAAGGTTGGAGGCCCATTACCTTAGCATGACCCAATTTGGATGGATGACCCAATTTGGATTTGGTTAAGGTAAATGGGTTGACATGTGTCATTTTCTCATTTGTTTATTTTAACAGGTGACATGGCGGCTGACGTGGCATCTTCACGTGACGTGGCGGATGACGTGGCGTGCCACGTCATCATTTCGGCAAGGGTTGCTGACGTGGCGGATGACGTGGCGTGCCACGTCATCATTCCGGCAAAGATCGTCGCCGGAAACCGGTGAACATGACTTTTATGAAAAAAGGTACTAAGTTCAGTGACATTTATGTTAGAAAAAATAAGTCAATTACTTTTGGGTAATATGGCCTAAGTTCAGTGACCATGGGTGAAATTGACCCCTGAATATATGACATATAAGTAATGGCTATCTCCCCCATATGAAGTATGACCGATATTGCGTCTATTTCGAACTTTGACTTTTTTTTTTTGTTAACCATTGGCCATGATTATTTTCCTAATTTGAAATACTGGTTGCTTGCCCGCATCTTAAATATTATATGCTCCAATACCCCCTTTTATATTTTTTTAATTTATGTTGAGTATTTCACATTGAGTGTAACTGTACTACTTAACTATAATGAATTTCACGAGATTAAGATTTTGAATTAGACTTAATTCATTTTTTTTAATATGATATCAATGTTATTACTCTTTTTATGTCAAATTGCATACGTCCAGATTTTATTTTAAAAATTTTCTAGGCGTGTTTAAGTGTGATCAAATTATACATATGTATTTCATAACCAAATTATATAGCTAGCTAGAAATTCTATTCGAATGTTAATATTCTTAAAAAATTAAATTATAATTAATAGACGTTACGTTATTAATAACTGACTATTAAAGTAGCAATTACCTTGGATGGATTATCTAATCCATTTAATATGGCTTGCTTTATATAAAAACCCTCATCACCATATTAGATATGTTCTTCAAACTCTAATCTCAGGGAATTTTTTTTTATCATTGCTTTTTTTTTTTATTGACTTGAGAGTTGAAGTCTAATACTAAAAGAATTTTATTTTATCATTGCTTTTTTATTAACTTGAGAGTTGAATTCTTTTTTTAACAAAATTTTATCAATTATTTTTTTTAAATGGCCAAAATCTTGCTAGCATATACTCCTTTTTAGTTTCTTTAAAAAAAAACTTAATTAATGACCTTATTTTTAGATAAATTTGTAATAGATTTATAAAAATATTTTTATTTAATAAAGTGTTGATAGCTTAATTAGAAAGAGAGATAACGAGTAGAGAGGGGTGAAATTAATGAGAGCAAATTTCAAAAAAATTATTATTTTATTAAACTTTTCAAAGTAACACATGTTTTAAGATAAAAATAACTCTAAAAAAAGACAATTATTTTGAGGCGAATATATATATATATATATATTAAGGGCAGCTCAAAATGGGAATAGGTACTAACAATGATTTTCTTCCCCAATCCTTCACGTGTACGGTGGATGTGAAAATATTAATTAGGATAGATCTTTCTTGATAAAATTATGTAGTAAAAGCGTATGCTTTAAAACAAAGAAGTTACTCTCTCCATTTTTCTTAATATCTCACTTTTAAATAAAATTCAAATTTTATTAACTTATCACTTTTTAATTTTTAATATAATTTAATTTATTTTTATTTTCAATAAAATTAAAACTAATTAAATTTAATAATTTAATTTTAATTGTATAATTTAATACTAAATTTCAATTTATTTATTATTTTTTAATTTTAATAAAAATAACAAAAATAACAAATAAAAATAATAAAAAGAGTATGGTATAACTCATTTATTAATATGAGATTTTGTGCCCCATAATATCTATGTAACATATTTAGCTTGATTGTATAAATAATCTCTCGCCAAATTATAATATTGATTCGATAATTTTTTTTTTTTTATATGCGTGAAACAAATTATTTCCATCAACAGTTATAAATTATAATTAACCGAGATTTGAGCAATATGCAGAATTAATGGCCCTTATTAATTATATACGAATATCCATATAATAATATTGGGTGTTACGTGTTTGTTTAATATATTTCCATTTTCCAATTGGTTCATTATCTTCCTTGTTTGACCGTGGTATTAATGTTTAGAGCTCCTACGTGAGAATGTCTGACCAGTAAGAGACGACCAATCCCCTACTCTTTTTCAATAAATCAGCCGCTTTCTCTTACCAATCTTTTCCTCCATAAACACTAATTTCTCTCTTCCACATCTCATTCATCATCTTCTCCATTTACCCTCCTTTTGGCAGTTCCATTTCTATTTTATTATTATTATTATTATCTTTTCATGGATGATATTGATATTCCTCAATTTTTTACCTGCCCCATCTCTCTCCAAATCATGAAAGACCCAGTAACCACCATAACTGGGATAACCTATGATCGTGAAAGCATTGAGCATTGGCTATTCACTACCAAGAACACAAACTGCCCCGTCACCAAACAGCCCTTACCTATAGATTCTGATTTAACCCCTAATCATACTTTGCGCAGATTGATCCAAGCTTGGTGTATCGAAAATTCTTCCCGTGGAATTGATAGAATTCCAACGCCAAAACCTTGTCTCGACAGATTTCATCTCATTAAACTCGTTAAAGATCTTCATCTTCCTCATCTCCAGATGAAAATCCTGACAGAATTGGAGGTTCTCGCAGCTGAAAATGAGAGGAACAGGAAATATATGATTGAAGCTGGAGTTCCTAAGGCCTTGCTGTTGTTTATAGTATCGTGTTTTAAGAAGAATCAGAGAAATGGTATACAAGAAGCGATTAGTATCCTTCGCTTGATTCGTGTTCCTTCCAAGGAATCGAAAGTAATTACTGCAGAAAATGATCAGATTATTGAGTCTTTCACATGGATTTTAGGGTGCAATTTCGATAATCAAGTTATTGTTAAATCGAATGCAGTTCTGGTATCGAAAACGCTTCTGGAAGATGCAAGTTCTAGTGTTCTTGAAAGGCTAAAACCCGAGTTTTTCAAAAAGGTTGTGGATTTGTTAAGACAGAAGATAACTCAACAAGCGATCAATGCTGCTTTGAATGTATTATTAAACGCTTGTCCATGGGGAAGAAACAGGATAATGATGGTGGAAGCAGGAGCAGTGTTCGAGCTAATCGAGCTGGAACTGAGATCGGCAGAAAATAGAACAACAGAGTTAATACTGGGGATATTGTTTCATTTATGCTCTTGTGCTGATGGGAGAGCAAAGTTCTTGAGGCATAGAGGGGGAATAGCGGTGGTTGCGAAGAGAATATTGACGGTGTCTCCGGCGGCAGATGATAGAGCGGTGTGGATACTTGGTTTGATATCCAAGTATTCAGGAACAAGTAATGTTCTTCAAGAAATGTTGGATGTTAAAGCAGTGGCGAAGCTTTTCATGATGCTTCAGGCTGATTGTGCTGGTTATTTGAAGGAGAAAGCAGGGAAAATCCTTAGATCGCATACTGATGACTGGAAGAATTCTCCATGCTTTGATGCTTCTCACTTCACTAGGTAGATTGCCGTTATCTGTATTCAATTAATGTATACCTTATTATTAGGTCCGACAAGCACTAATTTTTTCTTTTATCTCACAATATATGTTTGGTTCTATTTGTTACTGAATCGATCCATTGCACAAGTTACAAGAAAAAAAAATGATTAATCACCCAATTCAGAATATTTTGCAAAACTGTCCTATTGTATAAGCGATATCTTTTATGCTCCAATTCAATAAAAAAATTATGATATATGCAAAATAGTTAATTATTGAATTGATATATTTAGTTCATATGGAGCTAGATTAATGAGACTGCATATATACATACTCACTAATAAATGGGTTCAACCGACCTAATATGTTTGTTCTGATGGAAGTATGTACTTTGTTATATTGTGCTAAGTGCCTATAGAGCGATGGGATTAATTAGTATCCTATTTGCTGGGCCTTTGAGTTCTATTGATTGAAGATTGTCTCATTGCAAATGCTAAAAAAGCTGTAACATCCAATTTTAGGTTGGAACATTTCTACATTCAAATTAGTATTTTCTCTATCCCATAGTTTTTGTCCACTTCTTCTTTTTAGAATATTTCAAAATATTGTCTACTTTTATTTTTTGCATTATGGTGAATTGCCTATTATATTTAACTTATTAATTGTAACTTAAATTTCTCATATTATGTTTTTAACCATAATGTTTATAGTTTCAGTAATATTTAATTACTCATTCTATATTTAGAAAGGATACAATAAGGAAGTTTTAGGAAAAATTTTGCCTGCTACTTTCTCCGTTCTTTTTTATGTATCAATTTTGAGTAAAATTTAAATTTTATTTATGTGTCACTTTTATACTTTTAATATAATTTAATTTTTTTTTCAATTCATTTTTCTTTTTCAATAAAATTAGAACTAATTAAATTTAATAATTTAGTTCATTTTTCTTTTTCAATAAAATTAGAACTAATTAGATTTGATAATTTAGTTCTAATTACGTAATTTAATTTTAAATTTAAGTCTAATTACTAATTTTTAATCCTAATAAAAATAACAAAAGTGATAGATAAAAAAAACGGATGAAGTATCATAATAACTATAATTTCTTAGTGTGTATAGAAAATGAAAACGGAGGAAAGTTATGAAACGGGAATACTATAAAAGAGAGAAAAAAAAATTATAAATATTCTATAAGTTTAAAGTTCAGAAAGCCGACGTGAAAATGTTAGAAAAGCTTATATATATTGGGTGGACTGCATTAAATAGGTCAGTCCTTTAATGTTGATTAAGGAATTGAACATGAGTTCGGACACAATTCCGACTGGTAGAAGTCCGGGTGATATAGTTCTATTGTCATTGATGATTAAATGTATTCCTTTTTATCAGTTATTTGGGCTATAAATTTTCAATTATTGATTTATAGTGCAGTTTCTAAATTGTGATGCACATATAATAAGTTTATAAATGTTAAGTAAAGGTACATGACAGGTCAGGGACCACGAATATAGTCCCTAGTCCTTACCCTGCTAATTGCCATGTGATACACAACCCTTTCCATGTGATTGGTTTTACTTTCAGTTCAATTTGTGTGAAATCCAATGGAGACTGTAAGCCTTTATATTAATTATCCTTGATTAGCAGTTGTGTGCTGTAATTAAGGGAAAATCACAAACATAGCAAATTCTTTATTCAGAAAGAAATTATCATTCATTAAAACGTTTTCATATTTGTTAAATATCTCATATATATTTCACTGATTATATAATAAAAAAAAAGTGCTCGAAATAAGTTTAAATTAGATATTTCATTTGCCCAGTTCAACAATATTTTGGTATTTTTGCAGTTGTTGAAATTGCATCTTTTTAATATATAATTATAAAATATATCTTATTGCAAACTAATTCTGAATTGTTAAACTATGAATATTTATTTATTAAATAATCACGTACGCATGATTCTTTCCGTTGCTTTTGAATTCAATGGTTGAACTTCTAGATCAATTCATTAATTAAGTTTGACGAAATTATTATATTCAAAATTTGTTAAAGATGTACAATATTGAAAATTTCAGAATTAAACTAACAATTATTGATTAAATTTGCCTAGAATTGGATTACAGTGATGAAACTGAACTTCTTGTTACTTCAAGAAATTAATCTCCACCTTTCTTGGTTATTTTATTTTCATTCTTTCACTGTTTCGTTTCCTATCATTTACGTTTTATTATGTTTTCAACTATGTATATATTATTAATTTGTTAACTTATTAACTTTGATTGCATACTTCTCTTGCATATTGTAATTTGGTTATCGATAAAGTTGACCTTTTTTTTATTTTTCCGTTTAAGAGTTGCTCATTTTTCCATGAGCCGGTTACTAAAAAAGAGAAAAAAAAGAAAATTATGCGTTTCGTATCCAAATGTTTCGAAGAAGAAACAAATTCATTATTAGATGAAAGCTTTTTTATTATTTCAGAGAAAAATATACATATTTTTTTTAAACCAAGAAATGCAGTAAAAGTTGGCCATTTTAGTCAAATTTGCTCTTATAAGTTCAATTAATACTCCCTCTGTTTTTTTATCTGTTACTTTTGAGTAAAATTCAAATTCTATTTATCTGTCACTTTTAGATTTTAAATGTAATTTAATTTACTTTTTTAATTTATTTTTCTTTCTCAATAAAACCAGAACCAATCAGATTTGATAATTTAGTCTTAATCACATAATTTAATACTAAATTTAAATCTATTTATTATTTCTTAATCCTAATGAAAATAACAAAAGTGATTAATAAAAAAAACAGAGGGAGTAATATATTATTATTAATTGTGTATAAGCATATTTTGCAAGTGACAATTATAAATAATAAAAGTTTGTGTTTATTCATTTGTTTTAATTTCCAACGACTCAATTTTTATTTAATCTAGTAATTAATGATAAAAACTTTAATGGAATAATTAATTAATAGTAATAACAACATCAACACGTACAAGTAATTGGGACATGTATTTGTTAACTTATCTACTTAACACTTTTGATCATTTGCTGATAAAATACAATCCCTATAATAATACATTTACAATTGTTGTAATGAAGTGAATAAAATATTTACTAATGAATATATTATCTATTTTTAGACATGATCGTAACAAACGAAATTTTAACTTTCAAGTATTTAAGTTTATGAAAAAATTAAATTTTTTAGACAAAAATTTTTTACAAGTGTTTTAAAATGACTGGTTTAATTCAATTAATTCAATTTGGGCTAGTTGAGCCTAATTATTGCTTTAAAAAAATGATGACTGGAACGGGTTTTTTTAGTTTGGTATTGAATTTTAAAAAATTTAGGAAAATGATGTGAAAGAAAACTTAATTAGGTTTTTGGGGTGATAAAAAATGGCACTCAAGGGTGCCATTTTCTGACATATGGAACCTACTCATAGGCTGGCTTCAGTGTGCAGAAAATGGCACATGTTGCTACCGTTTTTCAATATGTAGAAACGACGTCATTTGGAGAGAAGCGTCGTAGAAAATGGCGATCGATGGTGCCGTTTTTTGAAGATCAAAACACCGCGTTTTGATGTAGTGGAGGCACAGGGGAGAGAGGGCCCACTGGTCAGAAAACAGCAAGGCCTCATTCCGTTTTTCATAGAATTTTTTTTTTTAAAATTTTTGCCCTACAACAGAACACGGAAATTACTGTACGTTGCAGGACACACATTAATTCTCGTGTCCTACAGCCAAAACACGGAAATTCTGCAAAAAAAAAAATTAAATATCAGAAATATTTGAGAAAGGGAGCCCGAGAATGAATTCATTTGTGTGCCTTTCTCTTGCTCTCTCCTTCTTTGTTGCATTATTTCTTTCTCTCTAAATTTTATACTTTGTGTTTCATAGTTTGTGTTTAAATCTTTATAATTTGTAGTTAGATTTATATACCAAATTTGTTGAAGACTATTAAAAAGGTAAGTTATGTTAACATAATAAAATTTAATTTTGGTTTTTTAATTTTAGTTAGATTTATATACCAAATTTGTCGAAGACTAACTTAATTTTTATTTTTCAAGTGTAGGCGTCTTTGAGTTACCAATATAATTCTAAGCATAATATTTGAAGGTAAGTTTATTTATTATTTATCTCCAATCATTTTAATTATTGGACACAAAAGTGAAAAATATATTTATAGTAGGTACAAAAATTGTTGTATATTTTTATAGGATGAGAAATTAGAATTAAATAAATAGTTGCATTATAAAATTAAATTTAAAAATCATAATTAATTTGAATATCGATTTATTAGTTCCTTATGTTGTGTTACAAATTTATATACCATTGTAAATTATGATGCTAATTTTTTTATTGAGAATATTATTTTTTATTTTATTTTATTGAGAAGATTAGTTTACTGAACCATTAATTTTGAAAATTTTAACAATAATTTAGAAATTAAAAATATCAATTTATATGTTTAATTTTATAGTTAAAGTATTTTATATAAAATTTATGTCAATTTTTGTAATTTAATTATTTATTTACGTGGGAATTGATTCATGTAAATTAAATTGGTTGTAAAAAAATATTTTGAAATATATTAGTTTGATAATAAATTATATTGCAATTTATCTTCATAAATTAGAAAAAAAAAAGTGAAATTTAAAATAATATGAAAATTTTTTAGAGATAACATTTATTTTGATTTATTTGACATTATAAATGGTGTGTATATATTTGGTGCCGAGATGTATGAGACGTGACATTGCAAGGGTAATGGTTAAGAAAAAATGGAATAATTTGTATTGCAGCAGAATTGAAAACGACATGATAATTGCTGATCATATTATAAAAATAAATAAAAAATTACAAAATATAATAATGTTCCGGATATCACATCACGGAAAGAAAAATGGCTGAAGCTTTATGGATGATAGTGCAATTGGTGTATTTCAAATCTATTATTACTATTTGGAATATGTGTAATGTGAAAAAATATATGGATCTTGTTATGATTTTTGTAAAAGATGTCATTTAAGTTAGTGATGACATTTTTTAAAAAATTAGGGATACAATTCCAATGGATCAAAGACATTATTGTAGATAGTATAATTATAATTTATGGCCTACATATTATGTTCATTAGTGGATGTAAGAATTAGTGTTGTATCAATGAGAATTGTGGTGTATTATGTTACAAAGTTTAATATATTATATATATTAAATGTTTTCAATTAATTTGCGAGATTAATTATATAACGTTATTATTTCATTATATGAAATTATATTAATTTTAATTTTTTGTTTCATAATAATAAATTGTCGACATATGAAATTAATTTATTTGCAATAAATATGGCAACAAATAAAAAATTGTAAAAAATAATAAAATAAATAAATGAAATAAAATTTAATGATTAATTTCACATGTATGACATTAAATTGATTTCAAAATAAGACATAGATCACCATTTAAGAGCTGAACGAATAAATCCAAATCCTATTAATGGCAAATTATTAACACTAAAGGGAGACACTGTTCAGATGCAATATGGAATAATCCAGTAAAAAATACTTTTTTATTTTATATGACCACATCAAGCATTTTTTATAATATATTTGAATTTTATCTACATGATTTGACTTGTTTTATGTATATTAAAGGTTGAGAGAGAATTGTTGAGAACAAGAAGCAGCAGCAGCATGAATGCACACTATAAAAATATAGATTCGAGGATTTTACCATATATAAGAGGGGCTAGTTTTGAAGGAATTGCCAATATTGGTGTGATTCAACTAAATTGAAATTTAATCACATGGCTTATTGAGAGGTGGCGACCGAAAATACATGTATTTCATCTCACGTATGGTGAAGTAACAATTACACTTCAAGATATTACAATTTTAACAAGTTTACCAGTTGAGGGTGAACTCGTTACAAGTAGAACAAACATGGATTGGATTAATATTTATAATAATCTACTAGGAGCAGTTTCGCCAGTAAATGATTTGCGTCGTGGTAAAGTAAAATTGACATGGTTGGGTGCAACATTCGGTAAATTGCCTGATTATGCACCACCTGAGTTGGTATGCCAACATGCTAGGGCGTGTGGATGTTGAGATGTTTTGGTGGATTGTTATTTTTATCACAAAACTCACATTTGGTCCATTTTATGTTTCTTCCTCTTATAGAAGATTTGGAGTTGGTTGGCCAATATAGTTGGAGATCAGCTTGTCTTGCTTGGCTGTACAGAGATCTATGCAAGGCTGCTCGTCCTGACGCCAAAGGAGTTGCTGGTTATTTACAGCTTCTACAAATGTGGGTGTGGGAACGATTTCCTCAGTTTAGGCCACAACACGTACAACCATACGAACTCAATCGAGTCATGCCTTACGAATTCAAGTATCATTAACAAGTTTAATAATTTATATCCATATATAAATACAAGTAAATATGTCTTTTTATTTGATTATGTCATTATTTTAGGTGGACAGAATCATTGGACAAGCATAACATTAATAAAATAGATATACACACATATCAAGAATTATTAGATACGTAGTCCTCTGAACAAGTTCGAGGTTAAATATTATCAATTTGTTAAAATTTTGATTTAAATATCGATAATATTGTTAATATTATTAGAATATTTAATATTGTGTTGCAGTTTGAGTGTGAGCCTTATATCAATATAATCAATATGCTCCCATAATTTTTTAGAAATGGACACATATGCTGGATGTCGGTTGTCCCACTCATATGCTTTCATATTGTCAAATGGCACCATCCAGATAGAGTTTTTCGACAATTTGGATCTTTGATCAGCCAATTCCTAATCTGCCCCTTATATAAGATAATTTATATACAATAAATTTGCGAGGTCAAAACAATTTGGATTGAACAGTTGAATTTGTCGTGTTTATAAATGAGTGGAACAATCGTCACTGTCATATTGTTAATGGTCAATATCCGAGATAGAATTTGAATAATTGATCTGAATATATGCTATGGTACATTCAATGCACTAGATGTTGGATAACTTCATGCGGAGCATCCCGTGCATCAACTGTAAGTAATTCATTCATATTATTTATTTTGATGATCAGTATAATAGTTATTAACATTGTCTGTAATTAATATAATTAATAATGAATTTTTTTAGGCTGATGGGGTTGAAAGATTAGTACATGAACAAGGGAACGATTTAAACAACATAAGGATATTAAAAAGACTCCTTGGTGCAATTGGCCATACAGATCGATTAGTAACTGACTATTCGAGATAGCCGGGCCATTCAGATCGATCTCTAACTGACTATACAAAATTTTTATAAATTTGATCAATGTCATCATTATCAATTAAGTCCATTGGCATCCATGACATTGACTCCTAGTTGATAACATGACACCTATATATCACTCTTGTAACCCCCACGTTCGTAGCTAAATCTAATTTAACTAATATCTTAATTAAGTTTCCTTTCACACCATTTTCCTATTTTTTTTTTAAATTTAACACCAAACTAAAAAAAATCCGAAATTGTATAATGAAATTTAAATAATCTTTTTTTTTAGCAAGCAATTTAAATAATCTATTTCTTCTTTTCATAAAAATAAATATACATGTCGAGATGAAACTCCAAATGAAATTAAAATTGGAGTGCCAAGTGAAAAATTACAATTCCAAAATCGCCAAATGAAACAGTGTTATTGAATAAAAAATTACAATCCAAAATGAAAATAGATTAAGGATTAATGTCAAAACTTCCGTCCATCCAATTTTGAATTATCACAAATCACAATCGCCTAAAAATAACAAATTGTAATATTTTACGGGGTTTGGGCCGGTTTTGTGTATTTTTAAAATAATTAGAAGTTTTACTTCAAAACGGATACTTTTAAAATAAATGAGAGATCTTTCTCTTAAAAAAATTGAAATTGGGGTAAATTGTATAATTTCCTCCTAAATTTAAACCTATAAAACAATATTGTTGTAATGTCAATAAGTTCGGATGGAATTAGGCCGAATATTGAAAACCGATGAAATTTTGAGTTGGTCTTGAATTGGCCCCTTCTTCCTACTAATCTATTTGGCCCACTATAGTTCTGGAATTTGTTTTCACGAAAATCATTTTGTCAATCAAAAAATTTTAACGTTATTATGATGTGATTTAATTGGTTATAGAAAGTGATGAAATCAAGGGTTTCTTCTTTGGTGGAATGATTATAGGCTTATGAGGGAAAACCTTGTGAAAACTATATAAACAAAATACAATTCCACACATTTATTTTTCGTCAATTTTTATATTAAAAGAAAGACACGTGTTACATATGATGGTAGTTATAGCTTGTTGTAACGTCAAAATCTACAAAATTTGCCGCATGTTTTCATTTGTTTTTTGGATAATGTTAATCTATTTCAGAAATCTGTAGCACAATTAAGCTCAGAAAATGTCAATTTAACACGTGCTAATGATATGAGATTAAGGGTTTAGGCGGCTAATGAAAGTCTAAAACATTGGGCATAATACCACATCTGAAAAACTTAAGGGATCTTTTCATTTCTACCCATCTTTCAACTTTCATTTTTAAATATACCACTTTTACTAAAGACAAAAGACTTTGTCTATGGCAAACTTTTATTTTACTCCTTATTCTTTTAACTTTGTTGTCTTCTAAGATTATTTCTAATATTTATTAATGCAATTCTAATTTTTGCAATTAATTTTTTTTCTATGCATTTCTTGTAAAGATGCTTGTCTAAAATTTTCTGGCATGTTTTCTTGAGATTGATATTCATTCTCGTTGTTATATAAAGCTTCGAGTTGTTCATTCATTTCAGTTATTATTTCGTTAATATTTTCTTCTGAATTTAAGTTTAATAGACTTAAATATTCACCAAATCTTTATATTACACTGACCATTTTAATTATAAAGTTTGTATTTTTTGTTTAGAAAATTTTAAATCATCTAATAATAATTTTATTATGTTTGGATTTGCATTTATTTTCTTTAAATAATTTATTCTTTTAATTAATTTTGTTATATATTGTTCTTGTTTTATAATACTATTTTCAATATTCATTTATATAGCTTCTATATTTTGACTAGCTAAATTTATTTCAGTTTGCATTTTTTCTATATCAATGTTTAATTCATTTTTTATTGAAATTAATTCATTTTTTATTTCTTGTAACCTAGGTAATCCATATTCTTCTTTTATGTCGTATATATTATTTATTTCCATGTATGTACATTCATTTCTTGCTTTCCTAATTTTTTCTTTATAATATTTTAATTTACCGGTTATTTCATATATTGATTTTAATAATTTATCAATATTTTCTTTAATAACAAAACTTACTATATATGACATTTTACTCAAAGGACTATAGACTCTGATACCAATAAAGGTCGGAATTTGTTAACTGATCGTGTTTCTCAAAAACTAAGTTAAAATTTAAAATTCAAAATTTATTATTGAATGATTTTATTTTTTATTTCTAAAAGGTACGTGGCAGAAGACCATGATAATTAAATTATCCTTTGGAAACCAGTAGCCCGCAGGTCTATTTTGCAGCCGATATACCTTATAGAATTAATTTCTTCTTCTTCTGAAATTAGTGCTATTTGTATTTCTAATTATTTTTTGACAAGTTTCTATTATATCTGATATAATCGTATTTTTTACAAAATTATCTTTGAATAAATTATCACTAATTTGAGTTTTTAAACTATTTTCTAAATTTGTGTTTTCTATTATATCTAGATTTTGTTGAAAACTAAGATTTATATTATTTTTTATCATATTCATATCATTAATAACAAAATTTATTTCTCTTTCTTCA
Source organism: Excoecaria agallocha (assembly GCA_037975025.1). Lineage (NCBI taxonomy): Eukaryota > Viridiplantae > Streptophyta > Magnoliopsida > Malpighiales > Euphorbiaceae > Excoecaria > Excoecaria agallocha. Next base: position 3,700,777 of record CM075806.1, on the reverse strand, counting down.
CTTAAATCTTTTGAGTTTAAATATTCTAATATGTTCATCCTAAAGGAATTTTATTTACTTTATTCTTTATCTTTTGAATTCTTGATGTATTTATTTCAAGCATATATTTTAAACTTTCTATTCTTTCGTTTATATTATATGTAGGTATTAAATTTAACCTTATTATATATTCATATAATTTTTCTTCTTGTTCTAATTGTTCTTTTATTAAACGGTTATATCTATAGATATCATTTATAATTGTTTGTAAATTTCTAACTTGTTGTTTTAGTCTTTCCATAACAACTAGAAAAATTTAAACAATTTTATGTTTTAAAAGTATTCTTTCTTTTCACCATTTTCTTAGCATGCAATCTCCAATTAAGAAATAGAATTGAAAATTATAACCATAACTAACAGAGATCAGGGTTTCGTTATACCTTTAAATCTCTTTCAGTGGTCCACTATGCTTCCTTCAATGCTGCTAGACTCCTGCTATCAACGATTTCTGATAACAGCTCACCCTTAGACACTTGACGTTCTGGGTTAAGTTGATCGTCTCCAAGTTTATACCCTTCTGCCCTTTTTACCTTAAAACGGGCTTGGTAACATTAGGAGAGACTACTGAACAGTATTCAGCTAACAGCAAAGTTGTCGTCATGTGAATTTTCTGATGAGGATTTGTGGTATATGAGTGATCTGACTCTCTTAGTATATCGAAAATAATTTTCTATATTTCTTAATGGCTTGCAAAATTGCTAAGTACTATGGTTACTCAGAAAGAAAGATTTCTGAAATTAGAATTTCATTTCTGAATAAAAAGGTTTACAGATGATAAGCAGGCTAAAAGCTTTTTACAAAGAACTTAAGCTTAGAGTTTTCAGCCGTGCTTAGTTCAGAAGAGTGATTGGATTTTTATAGAGGTTGAACCCTGCCTCTATTACATTATTGAACTACATTATTACATTCTATTATTGCTCTAATACGTAAGTGCTTACGATTACATTTCTGTCTTCTTTCTTCAATTATTTCTTGATTTTCTTCAGAGGGGGTCCAGCTCCACTAGCCCTTGTCGTGAGCTTTTGCTTTCGGCTGGAGATTCCTTTTTTATCTGCTTTTTGAAAAGTTCTTTGGTCGTTTCTGCCATTGGTAGACTTCCTTCTATTATTGTGTCGAGATATCCTTCAAGAAGATATTTTTGATGCCATTCTGTAGCTGGATTGGTGATCAGAATATTATCTTGAAAAACAGTATAGTATTTTTTATTATCTGATAAAATTTCTCTAAGTCCACGAACATTTGCTTCAATGGTCTTCATCCTCATTTCTGGAATATTTTTAAGGATTAATGGATGTAAATTGAAAGTCTTTTGTTCATCTGGAATAAGTTCTTGTTTAGTGGTACCCATTCTGATGAAGGTTTCTGTAGGAATTTCAACATTCTTAACATCATCCCATTCAGGAATAATGCTAAAAATACGAACATAAATTTTATTGAATTTTGTAATTCCATTAAATATCTCAATTTGAGATTTGACTGTTGCTGGGAGTTGTTGTACTTCTTCTAGGTTTTCTCCTGGATAGATGGTATGAACCAGTCCAAAACGATAAAGTTTTTGAACTGTTCTTGGATCTGCTCCTTTTCTGATGATTGCTTTGTTGTATGTGTTGTTGATCGGAATAGTACTTATTCCGACTGTATTAGTAACTTTTGCTAAATATTGCGGAGCTTTAAAAAAGTCTGCTTCCCATTGCTTCCGAATTTCTGTATTATTTAAGTGAGATCTCTCATCATCATTCCATTGCTGAGATGATAATGAAATATCTCTAGGAGTTATCAATCGAGAATTAATATTCCCAATCGAAGATGCTCCCAAATTTCTCGAATTTACTTCAGGAGATGATTCAGAACTGTCCAAATATTGAACAGAGCGTCTGATCATCATATTTCTCGAAATTTCTTGCTCTAGTTCTTTCTTAGCTGTAGTGCCAAGAACAATCATTTTTTGAGAACTAGTGCTTTCTTCCTTTGCTTCCTTTTGACGCAAAAGCGTCTGTGCATAATTCATTGAAATCTGACTAATCTCATTATCTATTTCTAGAAGACGAGATATAGCCTTTTTCATAGATTCCATTACTTCTTTTTTCTCTGCAGTGAGTTTTACAACTCTTTCTGAATTTCTTTCCATTTTTCTTTATCCCTGTAAAGAAATGATTAATCTTTTTCTTTAATTAATGGTCTGCTTAATAAATCTGCCAATACGTTGTCCTTTCCTGGAATATACTCAATATCAAAATTAAAGTTAGTAAAATATTCCTGCCATCCCATTTTCCTTCTTTGAGCTAATTTTCCATTATAATTTTTTGTAATAAAAGACTTTACTTGAGTATTGTCCATTTTAACTATAAATCTTTTTGATATTAAAACCAGTTCAAATTTTTCTATAGCATATTTTATAGCTAATAATTTTTTTCATTACTATGATAATTCTTTTCTGTATTCTTGAATGTTCCTGAAGCATATCCATATATTTTCTTACCATCTTTACTTTTTAATATTGCTCCCCAATAATCATCTGAAGCATCTGTTTCTAATAATAATTCTTCATTTTCTTCTGGTAAGGGTAACTTTGGTAATTGTTTGCAATATTCCTTTATTTCTTTTACTGCCTTTGTGTCAATATCTGTCCAAATCCATGGTTTATCACCTTTTAATTTGTCTTGTAATACTTTTCTCTTTTTAGCGCATTCTTTAATAAAGTCACTAGCATATGTTACATGTCCTAAAAATTGTTGAACCATTTTTCTACTTTCTAGTTGATCTGGGAACTTAATTAAAGATTCTGTTATATGTGGTTGTAATTCAATTTCTCCTTTTGTTATAGAAAATCCTAAAAAATCTATTTTCTTTTTTTCTATATCTGATTTTTCTTTTGATAACATAAGTCCATGTTTAAAACATCTTAACAAAAATTGTTTTATATGTTTATAATGTTCTTCTAATTTTTTACTAAAAATTATTATGTCATCAATATATACTAGACAAAAATGCCTTAAATCTTTAAACATATCATCCATTTTTCTTTGAAATAATTGAGGGGCATTACAGAATCCAAATGGCATAACTAACCATTCGTAATGTCCTTTTGGTGTACTAAAAACTGTATATTTAATACTTTTTGGATGCATTTTTATTTGTCAAAATCCTGATTTACAATCAAATTTTGAATACCATGTCTTTCCTTTTATACTATTTATTAGAATTTCTTTATTAGGTATTAAATATCCATCAAATTCTGTTGCTTTATTAAGTTTTTTGTAATTAATTACCATTCTCGGTTTATTTCTTTTTATTTTCGCATGATTTCTAACCATAAAGGCTGGACTACTATAAGGACTTATACTTGGTCTAATGAGTTTTTTATTTATTAATTCTTTTATTTGTATATCAAATTCTTCTTCATCTTCTTTATTATAAAACATTCTTTTGCTTCTTATTGGTATATCATGTTTTAAATTTATTAAAGCATAAATACCATTTTTCTCCCATTTTTCTATAGGATTCGTTCCTATACATTTATCTAATAGAAAGATTATTTCTTGTGGAGTTGAAAAGGTTTCAACAAGTTGAGTGTCTTGAGTGTCTTTATTTTTGAGTTCAGTTTTCCTAATGGGTTCTTTTTCTATAATCTCAGCACGGTTCGCTGTGCGAGGTATTAAAGGTGAAGAGTTCCATTTAAAGGCTTGCTGAAGGCGAGGGCAAATGATTTTGTGTTTACAAGGAGTTGTGAGACGAATATATTGAGAACCAATACTTAAAGGATAATAATGTGTTAACCAATCATTTCCTAATAAAATATCACATCCATGATTTATGGATTGAAAGACTTTATTTATTTGAAGTATATTGGATTGAACTTGAATTATTACCTTTTCTGTAACAAGATCATATTTGGTTGTGTTACCTGTAATATCAATTCCTAATTTATAATCTTTAGTTTTTTGCCATAAATTTTCTGGGAATATATAAGGTTGAGCTAAAGTTATTGCAGATCCGGTATCTATGAAGGCATGATATGACACTGTATGATAGTCTTTGTATATGATTTCTATATTAATATAAATACTGTAAGGACTAGTTTCTATTCCTTGAAACTTTGTATTTATTTTCATCATATTGAAACATAAGATAATCTTTTGTAAGGTTATATGGAGATATTTGTTCTAAAAAGTCTAATCCTAATAAAATTGGAATTTGTGTAGAAGAGATTGTATCCATATGTATTTGTATTGGAATGATTACTATTTTTCCTTGAATATCTGTTATTGCTAAATTTATTTTGACATATTTGTTAATAGTATGTTGCTGTCCTGAATAATCTAAAAATTCATAATTTTCTTTGAGATTATATTTTTGGAATGAAAAGACTAAGCTTTCATGAATATGAATTTTTGCTGCTCCAGCAGTATTGATTAATGTTTTTAAAGATTTTCATTCTCCTTGAATATCTAATTCTGTTTCTATGTAATATTGTTCGGCTTTTACTGATGATCTTAAATTAATACTTCTTCTGGATTGATTGTGTATTTTTCCTTGTTCATCTAATATTAATATATCATTTTCTTTTGATAAATTTCCTTTTGAACTTTCTCCTGAAGATATTAATAATTTTTCTCTTATATGTTGTATTCTTGGTATAATTCCTATGTTTTTATTTCTTTGTCTTAAATCCATTGTTAATTCATCTAGAATTGTCATACTAGATGGAGTTAATTGTCTTGGTGGTATATATTCTATTAAATCTGAAAATGTATCATCAATATCAACTTGTAATCGTATATTAGTTTTTTTTTAATTTTTTACGATGACTTGTAGTGAATGCGTATATTGTTCTGTAAGTTACAGAAAATACTTTTGATCCACTTGACATTTCTATCCGATGTAGTTTATGATATAGATTAAGTGCTTGATCTATATTTTTATCTTGTAGGCTTACTGAAAAATCTGGTATTATTGTGAATTTTAATTTTTTGTATACTAAATTTCCTGATACAGCTCCTAATAAAGCGTCTATTGGGTCATTTAATATTCTATCATCCATACAAAATAATTGAATAGGACTATCTATTCATTGTCTAAAATGTGCTTTAATAATTATTTGTATTGCTCCTAAGTATAGGTTTTTATATCTATTTTTATCTGGTAATTTGGCTAAAGCTTTATTTATTTCATCTTTATTTATTAATGGTATTACTGTATTTCCTTGAGCTTGGTATATATCTATTGCAGATTCATAATGTTTTGCAATATAAGTTGCTTTTACTATTTTATTAAACCATCTTCTTTTAAATATATCTTCTTCTTTAAGATTTAATCTATGATTATTTAGTTGACCAAATTTTTCTTCATCAAATGTTTTATTATAACTAAAAATATTGTTATTATCTATGATCTCTTGATCTTCAATATTTGATGTCATTTTTATTGTTTATTCTTTATCAGATTCAATTTCAAAATTTGATTCTGTTTCTTTATTATCATCAGAATAATTATCTGAAATATTACTATCTGTATTACATTGAGAATTTATTTCATATATACTTTCATTTTCTGATATTTCACTATTCTCTATGGGATCATAATTTTGTTCTATCAAATCTTCATATATTCTATAAGCTTTATGATTTTCTTTATTTTTTCTTTTAGGGCATTCATTTGCATAATGTCCTTTTTCTTTACATATCCAACATATGCATATTTTAGGATTTTTCTTACTATATCTACGATTTTTTCTAAAATATCTTCCCTTTTTAAACTTTTCTTTTTTAAAAGGTTTAAAGTTTTTCTTTTTATAAAAACTTTTATATTTTGGCTTATAATTTTTCCTTTTTAATAAGTTATTATATTTTTTGTATCTTTTTTGTTTTGTATAGCATTCCCAATGTGTAGGTTCAGCTAAAATTGGACAACATAATCCCCCATTATTGCTTTTCTTAGTTTTTTATTTTCATATGCTTGATTACACATTTCATTTATTCTATTAAATATGTAATTTTGATAGGTTCCTAAAGTTCCTTCTAATATTTCATTTTTATTTTGTATTTCATTAAATAACTTAAATCCCCATGGTTTTGGTAATTTTGTTACACAAGATTGTTTTAATAACTTAATTTCTGCTCTTTGTAATATATCTGTTTTTGCTATATTATAATAATAGTTATTAAACTCACATGTATATGGTTTTAAATAACACATATTACATATTGTTAAATTTTGTATTTTTCATAAATTCTCTTGTCCAAACTTTTTTAATGATTCTGTAGGATCTAGCCAATGTGCTCCTGAAAATTCTCCTTTTATTGCTAATTCAAATCTTTGTAAAAGATCTTTTATTGTATCTGTTGATGTAAAATTTTCGTTATTATATCCATATTTTATCATTTGTCTATCTTCTAGACGTATAGCATACCATTTTTCTACATTTCCAGTGAAAGTGCTAATTAAGAAATTACTAGCTCTCTGTAAATCATATCCGTATAATATAATTGCTAAATTATTCATTTTTATTCATTTTTCAATTTCTTTCTGTATATCTTCTTTACAATCGATATCTAATAAAACTCCATTCGGATAAACTGGTTCTGTTTCTGATGTTTTTACTGAAAATTTTGAATTATTATACATAGGTCTTTGTCTAGGATTTTTTCGTCTACTTCTTTCATATTCTCTAATATCCATATTATCTGTTATTATGTTTTCTTCGTTTTTATTGATCGTTCCGGAATATTCTCCTGTTTTTATTTTTGTTTGACTCGATGTTGGATTAGTATTCATTTTTAAATTTTCGAAATTATTAGTTAAATTTAATATTTCGTCTTCAGAAATTTTATTTTCTTCATATAATTTTAATCCTTCTTCTAATGTTAACATATGTGTTCTTATTGTTATACCTCCTTGGATATGTTCTTTTTCTTTTCCTTTTTCTATTTTTTCTACCCTATTTTTTTAAATCTGTAACTTCTTCTTTTATTTCTGTTAACATATTAAATATCTTATCCATTTTATCTTCAGTACTTTCTTGTTTTGGTTTTTTAAATACAATTGATGGTAAAGTTAAACTTCCTTCTCCGTATTTTTCATCTCCGTATAAAGTACTTGTAAAATTATATTGTTTATTGCTCATTTTTCTTATATTTTGATTTAATAGTTTTAAATTATTATTTATTTGATAAAATTGTTCATCATATGTATATCCATCTATATCTCGTATTTCTTCCATATATTTTATTCATTATATCCTACTTTTTTGGCTATGTATCTTAAATAATTTTCCATTTGGCTTAATTTTTTCAAAATTTGTCTTTTTATATTTAATTCACTTAATATTCTATATTTAATTAACTCTAAATCTTCGATACTTTCGATTTTATTTAATAAATATTTTATGTTTTCGGCTTTAGGACTTAAACCGATTCTTATATCTTGTATTAATTTTTTATTATGCATATTTATAGTATCGATATTATTTAATTGTTGTATTAATTCAATATCTTCCTTATTTAATTCATGTAATATAGATATATTCATAGTTTGGGGTTTCTATGTAATTAATCAATTCTTTATGTATGATTATTATTAATTATTAAGTTTGACTATAAAAATGATGGTATTTTTGAAATTTGACTTTTAAAAGAGATATATGGCATAATTATCTCAAAACTTAATCATCATAAACAGTTAACGCATTAACGGCCTTTTCATTTTAGGCTATTTTTGTAGCGCTTATGTTCCGACTGCTTTTGGAAAGTATATATGACTGATTACCATAATTATAATTAGTGGGGTTTATCGCTTAATTAAGGAACCTTAACAATTAGGTTTCACGGCCATTCAATTTCCCGTTTGTAGTACGGAATTTTTGTAAGATATTTCTAAATTATAATGATTCAGTTACTAAAAATATTCAACCATTTTTGCTTCTCTTTTCCTTTTCTCTTGATATTTAATCCCCAATTTGTATTTCTTATCCAACAATAGTAAATCTTTAAGTAATGCATCGTGCTCGTAATTTACGAATTGCGCCTAACAAAATAATATTTTATTTTCCATTTTGAAAATAAAATATATCAATTTCGATAAGTTCAAGCAAAAATTATCAATTAATAAATATGGATACAATTTCTCAATTTTGAATAAATAAGAGGCAAATATATATATATATATAATCACTCTATTCTAAATAATTTAAAGCTAAAAAAAATTGTTGTTATATTTGGTAGTTTGAAAATTATAAACATTTAAATTAGAAGGGGCATGCATTTAATAAGAGCAAGAACGTGACTGCATTGACATTTCAATAATCTCTCCTATCCCTTCGGAACCTCTATTAATTAGAATTCCACATTCCACCACGCTGGCTGACATTTGGTGGTACCATTAGTTAAGAATGGTTGACTTTAAATCTATTTCAATCACTTATATATATAATATATGGAGATATTCCGTTTTAATTACTTTCATTATCATCAAATTTTAAAATTTATAACCAAATAATAATAATAAAATAATTTATAATATAAAAATTATTAAAGTTATATTTTATTTTAATTAAAGTAAAAATAATTTAAAAAATTATTTTTTTATATTATTAGAGTGATAGTTAAATACATCACATATGATTGTTATATAATTTTAATATTAATTAACTCTACAAATATGATTAGTTACTTGAATTTTTTTGTACATATCATATTTTCATATTTACATGATGGCATGGCACTTTTTTCATCTCGTGGTCCAATTTATAAAGTTAATTGATCCTAAAATAACGTGATAATTATACGTAGCGTGTTTAACTATCACTCCGATAACATAAAAAATTAATTTTCAGTTCATTTTTATTTTAATTAAAACAAAATAAAATTTTAATGATTTTTTATATTACAAATTATTTTATTATAATTATTTAATTATAAACCTAAAAATTCGATAACCACTGATGTAATTAACCCGAATATTCCTTCTAAAGATATTGTTATCATGTTTATTTATATCCACACCGAATTGTCAAGTCATTGATATATTTATAAAATGAAAAATACATTAAATTTTATATTTGTAACATTAAAATTAACAAAAAAGGAATATAAATTTGGAATTCATCTTATGGCTGAATCTGAAAGAAAGTGCAGATATATCAGAAAGAGAAGTTATGTTAGCAAATACTCATTCTGTTCTTTTTGTATATGTTACTTTTAAGTAAAATTGAAATTATATTTATCTATCATTTTTAGATTTTCAATATAATTTAATTTATTTTTTTAATTTATTTGTCTTTTCCATTAGAATAAATTAAATTTGATAATTTAATTTTAATTACGTAATTTACTACTAAATTTAAATTTATTTATTATTTTTAATTTTAGTGACAGATAAAAAAAGCATAAAGAGTATAATCATAAAGTAATAAAATAAAATTTAATTACTTGACTAATATAGGGATGATCACGGGGCGGGGGCGGGGCCGGGAAATGCTCCCCCACTCCCTCCCCCGCCAGTGGCGGGGATTCCCCGCCCCGCCCCCGCCACCAATGTCGGGGGAAGAATTCCCCCCGTCCCCGCCCCGCGGGGATCCCCGTCCCCCGTTTTTTTTTTAAATATAATATTTTATTAATAATTAAAATTAAAATATAATATTTAATAAATAAAAAATTTAAAATCAATAATAATTTAAAAATTAAGTATAATTTAAAATTTAATAATTATAAAATTAAATTATATTTTAATTTTAATTATTTATAAAATATTATATTTTAATATATATATATATATATATATATATATATATATATATATTTCGGGACGACGGGATCCCCGCGGGGCGGATACCCCATTTCCCGTCCCCGCCCCCGATTCTAGGACGGGGAATTTTTTTCCCCCGTCCCCGTCCCCGCGGGAGGAAATTTCGGGAATTCCCCGCTCCGAACGGGGCGGATCTCCGTCGGGGCCGGAAAATTCCCGTCCCGTGATCATCTCTAGAATAATATGAATTAATGATAATGTCATTAGGAAAAAGAACATGTGAAAAATATGGAACATGTGAACATTCACCCCAGATGAATACCAAAGGTTTGAATTAGTATTGTTTGAGAGCAAACAACCAGAAATGGCAAAATTGCAAATTTGGCACGAAAGTTTCGTAAATTGGAAGCTGGAAATTTCATGTTAATGGATTTGATATGACACTCAGTTGGCTTTTGTTTTGTTTTGTTCTCCAATTTTTAATTTTATTATTATTATTATTATTATTATTATTTGGCTGCCAATTCTCCATCACTGCTGACTGGGCTAATCAGTAATCACTTAGTATATAGTAAAACCACGTGAACAGATAGCCGACATCTTCTAGTAGACCTGCACACCATGTCTGCCATTTCAATTGTTATCCTTTTTTTTTTAATCATAAATATTACTTCATCGGAGTTAGATTGGATCCGAGTTTAAAATTCTTTTAATATTATTTTTTTATCAAAATATTAAACTATTTTAATTAATTAATATTATTTATTTTTATTATTTTAATATTTGAAAAATACATATGTTTTTAAATTTTTTAATTAAATTTTCATATTTTTATTTATTTGAATCGATATAAATTTTAATCACATTAAAATTTTAAAAATTGAAAAGAAAAAAAAATGTAAATTCAAGAACTTGAGGATGCGTTTTACCTTAATCTCCTCAATAGAGGATAAAACAAGACGATTCAGTATGTTTTATGTATTAAATTTATTAATTATGAACTATTGAATAAAAAAATATATAAATATATTATTTTATAATTCAATTGTCCCTATTTATTAATATGTGGTAGCTATGATGTATTTAGGAGAGAGCAACGATCGGTTTGGTTCAATAATCGAAAATCGAAGTTTCATTATTTTTATCAATCGAATCAAAGTTTTAGAATAATCAAATTTAAATCGAATTGATTCGGTTAACCGAAAAGCCAAAATTTAAAATTATTTTTTTAAAAAATAAATATTGTGTCTAAAAATTATAAAAAATTATAAATCATAATATAGTAAAGTAAAAACATATAAATTGTACAAATAAAATTTCAAATTAAAGAAATAATTCCAAAATATATACTAAATAATACAACAAAATCATTAAATAAATTTTTTTATTTAATCGACTTTCAATTTAATCGTCAAAATTCTAAATTATCACCTAAAAAGTAGATATTAATAATTGATAAATGTATTCATATAATTTACAATTAAAAATAAAATAATTTACATGTATAAAATAATTATTTAATAAAAAATCAAAACAAAAATTATATAAATAAATTTTGGTTCGGTTTCTATGCGGTTTTCTTTTTTAAAAACCGAATCGAAAAACTAAAATTTCTTAAAATTAGAAATCGAAAACCGAACCAAAAAACTAAAAATTAAATCAAATTAAAAAATTTGGTCAATTTGATTCGATTTTTGCTTACCCTTAGATGTATTGAATATGTAATTAGTTAGGATAAAATGCACCGAAACGTTTCTTGTAGTGAACTGTAATTATAATTACTTATTATATAACTCTAATATATGGTTTAAACATTATTTAGAAATTACTACTAATATTGATAATCAACTAAAAGTTCACACTTTCAGATTTCCGATAAGGCTTTTTGCTTTGTGCATTAAATGGGGAGTGGGCAGAAATTTCTTTGAGTTGAATATTCTAGCCACAAAATAAGTGAAAAATATACATTGTACTGTACATATGGTGGCTTGAAAATGTACCTCACAAATATTTCGCACAAATATTTTATATAATAGAAACAAAGAGAAATAAAGAGAAAGAGAAATTAGGGGTTTTGCAAAAATCAACCGATATGATCAACTCGACCAATCCAAACTGATACATTTAGATAGAATTAATCAGATTGTTAGGATCGAATCGGTTATTGATATGAATATTAATCGAATTTTGGGTAAAGTGAAACCCGACTAATCCGAACAAACTTTCAGATTTCCGATAAGGCTTTTTGCTTTGTGCATTGAATGGGGAGTGGGCAGAAATTTCTTTGAGTTGAATATTCTGGCCACAAAATAAGTGAAAAATATACATTGTACTGTACATATGGTGGCTTGAAAATGTACCGCACAAATATTTTATATAATAGAAAGAAATAAAAAGAGAAACTAGGGGTGCATAAAAACCGATATGACCCAATCAATTCGATCAATTCGAACCGAAGCGATATATTTGGGTGGAATTAATCGGATTATTAAGGTCGGATCGGTTATTGATATGGATATTAATCAGGTTTCCAATAGGGTGAAATCCGACTAATCCGAACAATCCGAAGTTTTAATATATAAATAAAAAATTATAATTTCTTTACAATATTAATTAATATATAATATATATTTAATGTAATTTTGAAATTGTTAGTTTGTTGTATTTTTAAAATATTTTTATGGTATTTAATATTATTTATTTGTATTAATTTAGGATTTTAATTTAAATATGTAAATTTAAAAAATTAATTTCGGGTTAATCGAGTTGTTTGGATCGGGATCCGAAAAATATTGGGTTGTTCGGATAGAGATCCAATATTTATGAATGATCGGATCGGATGAAAAAATATGTAACTTTCGGGTTAATCAGGTTCGGGTCGGATTCACCACACACCCCTAAGAGAAATGGATGAACTCGAGACTATTCAATACTCCATTAAGATGGACATTCAATGCTACAATGTTCCATCGGGAATCCCAAATAATTATTTCTGGCAGTGACATCTTCGTTATAATCCTTTTATTTTTTTTATCAGTCATTTTTATTATTTTTATTGGGATTAAAAAATAATAAATAGATTTAAATTTAGTATTAAATTATATGATTAAGATTAAATTATCAAATGTGATTGATTATGATTTTATTAAAAAAAATAAATTGAAAAAATAAATTAAATTATATTAAAAATATAAAAATAATAAATAAATAAAATTTAAATTTTTTTAAAATTGGAAGATAGAAAATGACGACTATAAAACCATATATAGTACTACTACTATATTCTGTAAATTTGCAGATTTACTGAAATATTTCAACCTAAATTCTAACAGGTCTGGTGAGTTTTAATTGATAAGTCAGACCTATTCAATTTTGGAGTATTTGTTTGCGTTATTGTCGAGTCATCCAGTCTGTGGTTGGTTGTCATAATTAATTTCTTAACCACACGATCTTATTGCATTCATATTAACCAATCAAGACCCTGTGCAGAACAAAAGAAATCCGAAAAAATAAAGTATAATAGATTAACCAGGAAATTAGAATAAGTATCCATCTCTTGCCCAAAACCTTGTGATGGTGGAAAAAATTATGAAAATAATTTTGCAATTGAAACTTCCACCTACAATCATGACAATATTGTTTCTTTCTTGGCATTTTGAAGTGAAACTCATAAAAAAAAAATGTTTTTTAGGCTAAGAAAAAGAAAATCCTTGCAAGTAGGGTTTGGGCCATCAATAAAAAAATAATCCCATATATTTAGATGATATACATTGATAAAGTAATTTAAGAATACTTAACAAAGTTTAAAAGCTATATGAAGAAATTATATATCCGCAAAAATTGACCAAGCACCGTCCAAATCAATATTCAAATGCAGATTCTTATCTGTATTCATTCAAAAGCATAAACTATGGAGTATTTTGTAAAAAATATAATCACAGAACGTGTCTTCCACAGCAAAAATGTTATTAAAATATATATATATATATTATAATTTAGATCGGTCAATAGAAAGAGAAAATATACATAATTAATTCCATAATGAATCTGGCTTCTTGACATGTTTAACTGGAGCCTTTTCATGTTTATAATTTTTAAAGCCATTTTCTTGTTCTAGAAATTATAAAAAAATTTATTTTCTGATCTCAACTGTATATGTACATATCTTTATAAATCTTTATTTATATGATAAATTTTTTGAAAATATGTGTATGCACACATGTATTCTTGTTTATATATATATATATATATAGTTAAATACTGAGTTTTATAATAAACGTGAAAGGTGGTGATGAGTTGTTTTTTAAAGAGATTTAACCAGTTTAATGAAAAATTATTGTATAAAAAAGATAAAAAAACTCTTAAATTTTTTTAATTATGATCATTTGCTTCAAAATTAATCTTAGTCAAATTAGGTTGGAACTCTTTTTTTTTTTTTTTTTGGTAGAGAAGAGGTGAGCACAGCTCACAAACAAAAAGAACTTATCTAAAATAAGTGACACCAGCAGAATTGTGCTTGATCCAGTTAATCATCTCATGGGGCATAGTGTGAAGCACATGGTAGCCTGGAGGGAATCCATACGCAAGGTGGGAAATATAGTCAGCAGCAAAATTAGCCTCTCAGTGTATATGACTGAAAGAAATGGAGATGAAGCTACTGGAAAGACGCCTGATAAGCTTGATGAGAGAGTTGCAGGAGAAGTTAATGCCACAGTTTTCGTTGATCATTTCAATAGCCACTCTGTTGTCACATTCCACCACCACCGTATTGAAACCTTCTTCCTTAGCCCGATGGAGGCCATAAAAAACACTCTAGATTTCTTTAAGTAAGATAGGACAAATACCAAGGTTGACAACGAACCCTGTACACCATGTATCTCCCCACATGATCTCTTAACAAACCTCCACAAGTTGCAATACCTCCCAAGGACACCACTGAGGCATCCGAGTTGATTTTTATGGTGCTAATGGGAGGGTGGGACCAAACCACTAAGGAGTGATTGGGTAGATTGTTACCAGTCAGACTAATCCGGTTCAAAGTTTCAAGGCAAAAGGTGGCAAAAGTAATTACATCTCTGACCAAGATAAATAAAGGCCTCTGGGTGCTTCTGAAGATAAATTCATTTTTGTTTTTTCAAAGAAACCAACAACCGATGGCAAAGAAGTTTGGCCATTTTACTCCTTCAACTTGAAAATTGAGCAGATTCAAATTGTAGAGCAACCAATCCCTTAGCTGACCTGCCTCCATGAAGGCAGTAAAGGAATGCAAGGGAAGAATTAGACTCCAAAATTGAGTGGCCACCAAGCAATCCCGAAGCACATGCAGAACATCTTCTCTAGCACTACCACAGACAACACAAGTATCTGAAGGGAAGAAGTGGCATCTTCTCCTCTCAGAATTGGTCATTAAACCATGGTTGAGCACCAACCAGAGAAAGAGTTTAATTCGTTGAGTAGCTTTTAGCTTTCAGATAGCATCCCAGATTTGATCTTTCCTATTTTCATCACCATTACTCAAAGACATAAAGCTAATTTAACTGTGAAATCTCCTGAAGGAGAGAGACTCTAGAACATCCAGTCATTGTCCGCTTAAGAAGAGGGAGGGTTAATTGCAATAATTTTGAGGATAACATCATTGCTAAAAAAGTCAGCAAAAAGAGCCTAGTTCCAGCCCTCACCGTTAGTAGCAAAATGAGCAACTGATTTATCTATCAATATTTCAGGAATGGACATGGAAGCATAATGAAAAAGAGGGAGATTCAGACCTAGGATCCACTTATCAAACCAAAAATTGGTGCTAAGACCATTTTCTAAGGACCAAATGGCATGTTGAGTCACCTTAGACCAACTATGACAAATACCTTTCCAAAGAGGGGTACTGTTGCGATGGATAACAGGACAAGCCTTGGACCCCAAGTTGTACTTGTATTTTGAGGCCATGACACTCACTCAGAGATGGTTCTGCTAAGAGAGGAGTTGCCAAGACAGCTTCATAATAAAGGCAATGTTAAGGATGGACAGATCACGAAAGGCCAATCCCCAATTACACAAAGGCTGTTGGATTTAAGGCCAAGGAACCAAGGCCGTTTTGCGAATATCTTCAGTATCCCCCCACATAAAACGACGAGAGAGTCTCTCAAAATCATCATAAAGAGTAGACGGGATGGTTGAGACCTGTATTACATAAGTGGGCATGGAAGCCAGGACCGATTTTGCTAATGTAATCTTGCTTGCAATCGAGATTTGAGAGGAATTGTGGCAATCTTGCTTTTCATCCCGTCAAGAATGTAGCTGTAATGTTTCTTAGTAACTCTAGAATGAAGAAGAGGTATTCCAAGATACTTCCCCAGGTCCAACGTCTTTTTGAAACCTAAGTTGCCGCTGATCTCACATCTAGCTTCAGCAGGCACATTCTTGGAAAAGTAGACATTAGTCTTGTGGGAGCTCACCTTTTGACCAGAGCACTCACAAAAGTGGTTGAGAACGGCATTGATAATGTCCACCTGAGATAGGTCAGCTCTAGTAAAAAGGATAAGATCATCTGCAAAAAATAGATGATTGAGAGGAGGGCCATTCTTGCTAAGGTGAATAGGTTTCCACAAACCATTAGCTATAGCCTCAAAGATGTCATGACTTAACCTCTCTATGCAGAGAACAAAAAGGTATGGAGAAAGAGGACAACCCTATCTAAGACCACGACTAGAGTGAAAAGAGTCTGACAAATCCCCATTCCAAAGCAAGTGCATAGAACTAATCGAAACACAGTCCATGATAACCGAGATTAAGTCTGCTGGAACCCCAACATCAGAAAGAGTGTCTCGTAAGAAAGCCCAACTAATCCAATCATAAGCTTTTTTCAATTCGACTTTGATCGCCACGAACCCTATCTTTCCTTTCTTGGTTCTCATAGAGTGGATAACCTCCTGAGCTATAACAATATTCTCAGTAATATGTCTACCGGGGACAAAGCTCGTTTGGGTGGGGCCAACCAGAGAAGGCATGAGATTCTTCAGACGGTTAGTGATAGCCTTAGTGACAATTTTATAAAGGACAGTACATAAGGCAATGGGTCGGAATTGGGATATAACCTTTGGAACCTCGACTTTCGAAATCAAGCAAATCATAGTCTTATTTATAGCAGGATCTGTGCGACCTCCACTAAGGACCCTTTTCACTTCTTTGCAAATATCTGATCCTACGATATCCCACTGAGACTGGAAAAACCCCGCATGTAACCCATCAATCCCAAAGGATTTCAAAGGTTTCATTACAAAAAGCTCTTCCGAATTTCATCATCTGAAACATTAGCCAGCAAATCCATTAAATGATTCTCAAAAGGAGCAAATCTTCCTTGAAGGGAATAGTGAGGACGATTCCTACAGTCTTTAGCATACAAATCAGAAAAGAATTTAACAGCCATATCTCGCAATACTTCAGGATCATTAAGCCAATTCCCATCGCTGTCTTGTAAATACTCAATCCTATTTCTCTTCCTTCTTCGAATGGTCCTCTGATGAAAGAAGGATGTATTTTTGTCACCCCATAAAATCCAATCGCTTTTGGATTTCTAAAACCAGAGAAGCTCTTCATGAAGAAGAGTCTGTTCAAGCTCGGCTTTCAACTTATGTTTTAGATTCTCGAGCTCAATGGAAGTTTTATAAGAGATGACTCTTTGAACCCCAGCAATACGAGCAAGAAGATGTTTTTTCTTATGGAAAATATTGCCAAAAACCATGTGGTTCCAGCTCCTTAGATTCTTAGCAAAACTGTCTATTGAAGTCATTATATCCCCTTCAATTCTCTAATTGTGACTAACAAAATCATGGAAGTCTGGATGAGAGAGGGCAGTGATTTGAAACTAGTGTAGCAAGATGCAGGATGCCACCTTCTAGAAAGCAGACCCTCCAAGAATTATTGCAAAGCCTGCGGTCCAGTCTTTCTTGTAAATTTCCCCTTTTCCAAGTAAAGTCGGGGCCCATATATCCAATATCAATAAGACCAGAAGAATTAAACCAATTTAAAAAGGAGGTGTTAACATCGATTCTATTAGCCGAACCTTCTTTTCTCTCACTGGCGTAAAGAAGGGCATTGAAATCCCTCATCAGCAACCACGACCCTTTAATACAAACATTAAGTTCATGAAGTATAAGCCAAAGTCTATTGCGAATAAAATTAGCAGGATGAACATAGATGGCAGTGAAGAAAGAAAGAAACTCATTATTAGCATTAATCTTCAAATGGACAAACTGAGAATTATTGATGAAAACCTCAACACGCCAGTCACCCTTCCATAAAATCCAAAAACCCCCACTGAAACCATTAGCTTCGATTCTATGAGAGCGAGGAAAACCAATTTTTGAAATACATTTGTCAGCCATAACACCACTAATACGAGGTTCCAAAAGCACAATCATATCCGGTTGATGGTTTTGGATGAAACATCTAAATGTGCACATAAAAGAGGGGCTCTTGGCTCCCTAACAATTTCAAGATAGAATAGACATAGAAACAAATAGCAAAAAGAAAAAACCAACAGAGGATTTATTCCTCCCTCAAATAGGGGTCAAGGGGTTCCTTATCCGTATAAAGGTCCCCATTACCTTCACAAGCATCATCAACACCAGCATTTTGCTCATTAGAGTCAAGTTTCATGGAGTCATTACCTGTTGTAAGTTCAAAACTCTCTGAGTCAAGAGGTTGACTGTCAAATTGTCCCATGTTGCGAGAGAAAGATGGAGCAATCTCCATAGCTCCAGTTGGGGAAGGTCTGCTAGCATCACCACTGTCCTCCCTTATTTTACCCATCACCGAATGAAACTCAGAGTTTAAAGTGGATTGGATCGGAACAATATTGTCGGAATGTGGCAATCTGCTGTTAAACTCAAAGAAATCCCTAAGAGTTGTCTTAAAATGGGGAACAGAGACTTCTTTGGTCTTGGCTTTTTCTTTTTGGTTGTGTCCACATGTCACACTAAATTTTTTCAAACCACCTCTCCCACGTGAGTTCCAGCTTGACGTTCCACCCCCTCTAAAGCTTCCTTCTTTGTTTAAAAATCTATCATTATTAGGGAGATTAACATCAGTAAGTATATTCTCCTTATCACCAGCAATATCTTCTAAGATTACTCTGTCATCCCCATCAAGAATGAAAAATCGAGATCCTTTCTCCTTATTCTCAGGCTGTTTCCCTGAATTAATGGTGGCAGGTTTGGTATTCCTCTTTCGCTTTTCAACTACCATCCAGGCCCCAAACTGGCTAAAATTCTGACCGGAGTTATTCTCATTAGTACCATTGACTGCTTCCCCTTGATCTTCAGCCGTCTTCTTATGAGGGCAATGCTGTTTAAAGTGTCCAAATTGACCACAATGAAAGCATATTTTCAATAGATTTTCGTATTTCACCTTTAATCTCAATCATGAATACCAAAGGATGACTTAGATTGATCAACACTACTACACGAGCAAACTTTCCTCTATGAAGCTCGCTAGTGTTATAATCGATTTTGATGACTGGACCAATTGCCTCAGCAATGGCAGTTAAAACATTGTATGAGTAATATTGCAAACTCCGACAATCTAATCCACACTGTTGTATAGTCTACTGTTCCATTAGATACCCTAAACTTCGAACTCCATTTTTGCACTAGGAGATAAGCACCATTGACTACCCAAGGTCCCTCATATAAGGTCCTCTTGTACTCATGCTCATTGGAGAATTGCACTAGAAAGAATCCCCTGCCAATATCTAGGATTTTAGCATCTGATAATTTCCAAAGTGACTGAAGTCTGGTACTCAAAGCCTTGTAGCTAATAGATCTGCCCAAGAGATTGACTACAAGAACCTTCCCAAGAGTATTCGAGAGCTTGCTCTTCAATCCCTCTGAAAATTGCACAACAGGAAAAGAGCCCGGCCTATCAATGTTGACATTCCCTGCTTCAATATTTACTTCCATAGAATCAAACACCTCCTCCATGGAAGATTCCACGACTCCTCCAGCAACAAGGCTATCACGATAAGTCGAAGGATTGAAAAATTCCGACTTCTTTTTTTACTTTCTTTGTGGCTCTGTCCACGTTCGTTAGAGAGGATGAGCGCTCAGTCCCAGAGAAATCCATTCCAATCGATGTCCTAATTTATCTTTAATTAGGTTGGAACTTTTAACTAAGCTATTTCAACCCTATTCCATTTAAATCTTATTATATATACGCAACATAAGCTCTACAAATTTTCACGTATGATAAAATTTCACCGCAATTATCTAAGTATAGAAAAATGATAAATTATATAGTTAAATATAAAAATTATATATTTTTAAAATATTTTATTAAAGAAACATACACGTGTCAAAAAAACAATAAGATACAGGTTGGAGGTAAGTAGCAGAAGTAGGAACTACGAACTAGGAAGTGAAGAAATAGTTAAAAGCAACGGCAGCAGCCACGAACATGCTTACCAACTCTGTCGGTATCCACGAACGGCACTTTAAAAAACAAAACGCGAAATTTAAACCATTTACATGTCTACACGCACAAAGTCAGAACCTTATACACTCTCAATTGACGACTCGGTAAAGTTTGTCCTCCTAATAATTTCATTATATACCCAAATTACCCTTCTCTCTGTCAACTCCTGTATTTCCCGTGTTTAGACTTTCTAATAGTTGAATTTCTCTCTCTATCCCTATGATATAAAAGTAAAACCTAACCCTCTCTCCCCATTCCCAAACTCAAACCAGATTTCTCCCAATTCTCTTCTTCTCATCATCTACTTTCATCTTCCTTCTTCTGGGTTATTATTCGATTCTTTTGGGTCTATCGATTCATCGTAAATGGAAGATATTGATGTTCCTTCATTATTTCTGTGCCCGATTTCCCTCCAGATCATGACAGATCCGGTTACAGTTCCAACTGGGATTACTTATGATCGTAAAAGTATAGAGAAATGGTTGTTCTCGGGGAAGAACAATACTTGTCCAGTCACCAAACAAGTCATCTCCTCAGATTCTGATCTTACGCCAAATCTAACTCTTATGCGTTTGATTCAATCTTGGTGCACTCTTAATGCTTCTCATGGAGTAGAAAGAATCCCAACTCCTAAACCTCCCATCAGCAAAGCTCAAATATCTAAGCTTATCAAAGATGCCAAGTCCCCAAATCAACAGATCAACTGTTTAAGGAAGCTTAAATCTATGGCCAACACCAACGATACTAACAAGAGACTCATTGAGGCTGCTGGTGCCGTTGAATTCTTAGCTTCAATTAGCAACAACTCATCCTTCGACGAAGATGGAGTCACTGAGATGGTAAGACCAAGCGAGGAGGCCTTAAGCCTTCTTTACAATCTTCAACTATCCGATTCGAGCCTCAAGATTCTTCTAGGAAAAAATGGGGAGATAATTCAATCTCTCACCAAGATTATGCAAAGCGGAAACTACGAGTCTCGAGCTTATTCAATCATGTTATTGAGATCAGTACTTGGCGTTGCTGAACCGATTCAAGTTATGAATCTAGCACGCCAACTGTTCGTCGAAATAGTTAAAGTTTTAACCGACCAGATCTCTCACCAGGCTTCAAAAGCAGCAATGAAGCTACTCATAGATATCTGTCCATGGGGAAGA
This sequence comes from Excoecaria agallocha, assembly GCA_037975025.1. NCBI lineage: Eukaryota > Viridiplantae > Streptophyta > Magnoliopsida > Malpighiales > Euphorbiaceae > Excoecaria > Excoecaria agallocha. The sequence continues at coordinate 3,679,379 of CM075806.1, read as the reverse complement.
AACCGAATCAAAGCTGTTGAGGCGAATGCGGTATCAATCTTGATCGATCTTCTTCTAAATTCGAAGGAGAAAAGGGTATGCGAAATGGGATTAGCAGTTCTTGAATTGCTATGCCAATGTGCAGAAGGGAGAGCTGAGCTGTTGAAGCATGGAGCTGGGTTAGCCATTGTTTCGAAGAAGATACTGAGAGTTTCACAGATGGGGAACGAAAAAGCGGTAAGGATAATATTATTAGTCTCGAAATTCTCAGCAACAGCAAGTGTTTTGCAAGAAATGTTGCAGATTGGAGTAGTGGCTAAGCTGTGTTTGGTGCTTCAAGTGGATTGTAGCTCTAAGACTAAAGATAAGGCAAGAGATGTGCTTAAATTGCATGGTAAAGCTTGGAAGAATTCTCCTTGTATACCTGCAAACTTGCTTTCTTCATTTCCAGCCTAGTTAGTTCATTTTACAGAATGAATATTCATGTACTTACCTTTTAATTGTAATTGATTTGAGTGTAAATATACACATATATATTTCCTTGGAATTAGCTAGGAGGAGATTGCTCTATATTATGCATTGGATGCAAATTAAAGTGCTATCCATTAATTAATTAGTGAATGTTTGATGGTAAATGTATTTTGTTCCAGTTGAGGTGTAATTTGAGGAAATTGATGATGATTAACAAGTTCAAATCTTTACAACCAATCAATCCTATATATATATATATATATATATATATATATATATATATATATTTCATTATTAATCATTTTTCTATCTTCTGTTCATGATTTTTGTCCTTAATTCTTTTTAACTTATATATGGGTTAAATTGTAGAGTGAATTAATTAAGACAGATAATTTGATTTCTGATATCAAATAATGGCGAATTAACAGATTTTTTTTTTTTTTGAGAAATTAATCTTCGTAGAGGAATTATCCATTCGACCCACATGATGCTTTCAAGTGGCTGTGCCTGCAACCCATGTTTGAAATCAAACATATTGAGTGGTGGCTGGAGGTCAATTTTTCTTTTCTTTTTTTTTTTTTTTTGTGTGTCTATAATTAATTTGGCCACGAGGTCAATGATACGTTACATTGAATTAACGGGTAGTGAAAGCAAAAGCCAAGTTCCGAATGCAGAAGAAAATTAAATATGTCCTTACCAAAAAAATCGGTACTCTTTCTCAACCATGCATAAAGTCCTCAATTAAGCACTAGAAATTTAATAAATAGTAAGATTTTGCTGGCCATTAAACATTTTTCAGGAATAGACTGCCCAATTTATTATATTGGAACAAGAGCCTAAATTATGTACGTAATGGTAAAAAGTAAATATAGACCATTTTATTAATATCATATATGAAAAATGTCTATATTGTCGTTCTTATTGCAAATAAGGAATGTGAACCAATTTGATACAAAAATGACATTTTTTTTTTTTGGTTACAAAAGAAAAGGGGTGAGCAAGCTCACAAAAACAAACAATTAGAAGCCAGTGGAAAAACCCACTGAGTCATAATATAAAGTAGGCAAAATCTCCTGAGGAGGAAAATAAAAAGCATGATAACCATGAGCAACTCCATGACCCAGCTGAGCAATCTGGTCCGCTACCACATTTGCCTCGCGATGAACATACCTGAAAGTAATATTAGAGAACTCCTTGGAGAGAATTCGAGTCCGTTCGACTATAGTACTATAAGAAGCAATGGGGGGAGCGTAGCCGCCAATCATCTCAATTGCCGTTTTATTATCGTTCTCCACTATGATATTATCCAGACCTTCCTCTTTTGCCCTGCGGAGACCGTAGTAGATCCCCCAAATTTCAGCCAAGATAATAGTACAACTTCCTAACTTGGCCACAAAGCCTGCGCGCCAGTGTCCCAAATGGTTCCTCAAGATGCCTCCGCTGCTGGAAATGCCTCCTCTGGTGACTGAAGCATCGGTATTTAGTTTGAAGAAGTTCAAAGGGGGGGGTGACCAGGTCATAAGGGAGGCATGTGAGTTGAAGTCTTCGATCCGACCCTCGTCAGTCGATTTCAACGCTTCTTGACTTGATTTAGCCAAAGAAAACGTATCATTTAATAAGGAGAGAATAGGTTGACGTCTATCTTGAAAGATGAAGTCGTTTCTTTGCTTCCACAAGTGCCAGCAGCCAATGGCAAAAAAATCCGGCCAAGCAACCTCTTCATAGTCTCCAAGAAAGTTGGTCAAGTTGAACTGAAGCCAACTTTGCAGAGTGGCATGCATCATAAACTGTCGGAGCTGTATGCCAGAGAGACAGAAACTCCAAAATTGTGTAGCAGCGACACAGTCCCGTAAAACATGAAGACTGTCTTCTACCTCGGCCCCGCAGAAGTCACAAGTAAGGTTAACAGTGAGATGCCTTCTTCTCCTTTCGGAATTGGTCATGATACCATTGTTAGTCGCCAACCAGAAGAATAACTTAACTCGTTGAGGCACTCTTAACTTCCAAATTTTATTCCAAAGGGGATCTATTTCATCTGTATTGGGTTCGACCAAGCTGGAGTAGGCCGATTTGATTGTGAAGTCACCAGATGAGGAGATGTCCCAAACAACTAGGTCTTCATCAGCAAGGGACAGTGGAGGGCAAGTTGCTGCAATCTTTAAGAGGATGTGTGGGGAGAAAAACTCCTCAAATCGATTCCAACACCAACCAGCAGTATCGTCAGCAAAAAAATCAACTGTTCTGTTAATTAAATATTCAGGAATAGGCATAGAAGTCTGATGCAACAAAGGAGAATCAATCCCAGGGACCCATCTGTCAAACCAAAAATGAGTTTTTCTTCCATTTCCAACAATCCAACGAACATGGTTCGACATCTTATACCAAACAGAGCAAATTCCTTTCCATACCGGAGTGCTATTGTGCTGCTCAAGAGGACAGGCACTATGGCCATGAGTGAATTTGTATTTGGAAGCAAGTATTGTAACCCACAATTGATGCGGTTGAGTGAGCAAAATCCATGCGATCTTCATCAAAAAGGCCATGTTGAGAGTGTGGGTGTCCCTGAAATAGAGGCCTCCTCTATCTCTTGGTTTAATCAAAGTACTCCAAGGAACCAAAGCTAGTTTGTGAGAGTCCGCCTTTCCTCCCCAAACAAATTGCCGAGAGAGTTTATCAAAATCTGCACTGAGGGTTGAGGGAATTCTAGAAGCTTGAATGACGTAGGAAGGCATGTTAGACAAAACATTCTTAGCAAGAGTAACTCGACCTGCCATGGATATGCTAGAATTTTCCCAGCTAGCCAATCTATTCTTCATCCGGTCAAGTATGTAAGAATAGTGTTTCTTGGACACTCGAGAATGCAAGAGGGGCATGCCAAGATACTTACCCAAATCCGTGACCTCTCTGAAACCTAGCTTGCAATTCAGCTCGCGCCGAAGATGAATATTAACATTTTTGGAGTAGAATACGCCAGTTTTATCAATGCTGATCTTCTGACCAGAACACTCACAGTACTCATTGAGAGTTTTTTTAATAACCAGAGATTGTTGCACATCTGCCTCGCTGAAAAGGATCAAATCGTCCGCAAAGAACAGGTGGCTAATGGGGGGACCTCCTCTGTTCAACTGAATCGGATGCCAATGACCATTTTTAACTGCGTCATTAATGCCTTGACTAAGTCTCTCCATACAGAGGACAAAAAGATAAGGGGATAAGGGACACCCTTGTCTGAGACCCCGAGAAGGAGAAAAGGCTTCCGTCATGTTACCATTCCAAAGCAAGTGAGTGGAAGAGGCTGAAACACAGTCCATAATGACATTAATTAGAGCAACAGGAATTCTAGCATCCAGAAGGGTATCCTTGAGAAAGTCCCAACTAACCCGATCGTAGGCTTTTTCCAAATCCACTTTGATGGCCATAAATCCCTTTTTACCTTTCTTCAATCTCATAGAGTGGATAACTTCCTGGGTAATAATGATATTTTCTGTTATATGTCTTCCTGGAATAAAGCTAGTCTGAGTCGGTCCGATTAAGGAAGGCATGAGATGTTTGAGACGGTTAGCAATGGTTTTGGTCACAATCTTATAAAGCACTGTGCATAAAGCAATAGGCCGAAATTGAGAGAAATTCTTCGGAGCATCTACCTTCGGAATGAGGCAAAGGAGAGACTTATTCATAGCATCATTCATCTTGCCACCTTTTAGGATTCTCAAAACTTCCTTGCAGACATCATTACCCACTACATTCCACTGAGACTGAAAAAAACCAGCTTGAATACCATCTATACCGGGGGCTTTCCAAGGCTTCATGTCAAACAAGGCTTTCCGAACCTCCATATGAGTAAATTCCTCCGAGAGCACCGTCATCTTCTCGCCAATTTGAGGGAACAAGCCTTTGATCTTGTAGGGAGAGCGGTTACAGCGATCCTCAGAGTAAAGACTTGAGAAGTAGCTAAATGCCATAGAACTCAGCTTCAATGGATCATCAACCCACACACCTGCAGAATCCTGGAGATATTCAATGCGATTTCTCTTCCTTCTGCGGATAGTTCTGTGGTAAAAAAAAGATGTGTTTTTATCCCCACTTTGGATCCAGTCGCTTCTAGATTTCTGTAGCCAGAGGAGTTCTTCCCGATGAAGAACTTGATGGAGATTCTCTTTTAACTCTAGTTCAAGGTCTTCAAGCTGCTGGGAGTGTCTCCTGGTAAGTTTTTTCTGAATTCCAGCAATACGGGCCAAAAGCTCCTTTTTCTGATGGAAGATATTCCCAAATGTGACACTGTTCCATTGATTCAACTTTCCAGCAAAGGTGCTAATTGAGTCCATCATACTCCCCTCTACTTTCCAGTTACTTCGAACAAAGTCCTGAAAATTTGGGTGAGTTAACCAAGCCTGAAGAAACCGAAAAGGACGGTTGATGTTGGCACTCCGAGTGCTGTAAAGTTTCAATAAGAGAGGTCTATGGTCGGAGGAGATTCTTGCCAAATGCATAATAGCCGCGTCAGTAAACTGAGTATACCAAGCATTGTTACACAAACCCCGATCTAGCCTTTCGTAGAGATGACCCCTTTTCCAAGTAAAGTCTGGACCCCGATATCCCAAGTCAATCAATTTAGATTCAATAAACCAGTCCAAAAAAGGCTTGCTGATCCCTGTTCTGTTGGAAGACCCACCTTGTCTCTCTTTGGCAAATAAGAGGGAATTGAAGTCGCCCATTAAAACCCAAGGATCTTCAGTACACCGATTAATCTGTTGTAAGATAGGCCAAAGCTTGCTCCGTTGAGAGGTTGCTGGATGTGCATAAATTGCCGTAAAATAAAAACCACTTTGATTCTCAGGTCTGACATACAGATGAACAAATTGCATGTTGTTAATCAAAATTTCCACTCGCCAGTTCTCCTTCCAAAGGATCCAGATACCACCACTAAACCCCGTGGCCTCCACTCTATGAGACCGAGGAAAACCAATCTTTTTAATACAATTATCAGCAGTAAGACCACTAATCCGAGGTTCAAGAAGAATCACTAACTTCGGGTTATGGTTCTGAATAAAACACTTCAAAGTTCTCACGAACGATGGGCTTTTAGCGCCCTGACAATTCCAAGAAAGAATAGACATAAGTAAAAGGAAAGGTCAAAGAAAAAACCTTTGGGGCTGAGCTCAGTCTTCACGCAGGTAGGGATCGAGGGGTCCCTCTTCGTCACAAGTGTCATCATTGTCCTCTTCATTTGCCATTTGAAGAAACCCATCCGACTCCATTGTATCAGTAGACATAGAAGTGATGCCTGTGTCTGCAGGTTGAAGTTTAGGATCGGGGGGTCTATTTTCTAGCTGTCCCAAACGACTTGAATCTCCTGGAGGGATTTTCAAATTGTCAGAAAATAACATAGTAGAGGGAACTGGTATTTCCATATGCGATTTCCCTACTACTATGTGATTTTCTGAGTTTAGCGTAGATGGCCTGACCACTAATTCTTCTTCATTTTGTATCTTACTTTTAAAAGCAAAAAAGTCTCCCAATACAACTTTACTTTTGTTTTTATTGATTTCTTTCAAAGGTTGTTGGGCGCGTAAGTAACTCTTTTTGTTGGATCCTTTTTTTCCATGTGATAAAGTACCATTAGTTCCATGTGCTTTCCAACTCATGATGCTTTCCTTATTTTGTCCGCCTGGTGACATATTTTTCAAAGAAGGCATGTTTTCTTTGTCTTTTTCAACGAAATATCCTCCTGTTTTCACGCCATCATCCCCGTCCAGCGCCGCAAATCTAGATCCATTCACATTGAAGTCGGAGCTCTTTCCTGGGTTGTCGGTCAGAGATCGAGGATGTCGTCGGCGCTTCTCCACCTTCATCCATTCGCCAAACTGGCCGGATTGAGTTGCGGCAGCCTCTTTCGACGTATTCTCTTTGTTTTGTCCATTGGAGTCGGTACTCTGTTTATGGGGACAGAGTATGTCGTTGTGACCAATCCTGCCGCAGTGGAAGCAGATCTCCGGTAGGTTTTCGTATTCAACTCTCTGTGTTTCGCCTTCGATGTTGATCATGGAAACCAGTGGTTGGTCTAGGTCGATAGTCACTGCAACTCTTGCAAATCGACCCCGGTGGAACTCGCTTGTATTGTAGTCGATCTTGGCTACTGGTCCTATAGCTGCTGCTATGGCTGTCAAGATGTTACACGAGTAGTATTGTAAGGGAAGCTCCGGGAGACGAACCCAAACCGTGGTAGAGTTCACAGCACCGTTGGAAACTCTGAACTGAGGCTCCCATTTCTGCACAAGGAGATATGCTCCATTGATGACCCATGGGCCTTCAAAGAGAGCCTTTGTATAATCTCTCTCAGTAGCAAACTGCACTAGAAAGTATCCTCTACCAATGTCCAGGAGTTTTGCGTTAGTGAGGTTCCATAAAGAGTGGATTCTGGCACTCAGCGCTTTGTAGCCGATTGTCTTCCCCAGCAAACTAACAACTACTGCTTTCCCAAGGGTGGCAGAAAGCTTGGAACGAAGGTTAGCAGAGAAGCTCACCACCGGAATGGAGCCAGTTCTGTCGATGTTTACGTCCCCTTCGTCCACCTTGATGTCTACTGCTTCAACGACGTCCTCCATGGAGGATTCCATCATGGATCCGTTCAGTACGCTGTCTCTGTAACCAGAAGCATTGGAGAAGTCTGCTCTTCGTTTAACTTTTTTGGTTGCTCGGTCGACGTCGGGAGGGAGAGCTGGCCGATCTCCGTCAGAAGGGAGAGTGGGACTTGGATGGAGAGAAGATGAGCTCATGGCCTGCCACAGTTTCACTCTTTGATTGATTATTATTTTTTTATAACATTGATTTAGTTAGCGTGATAATTTGAAGATTGTCTAA